>RBNK01002478.1:0-10937 GCA_003990785.1 Endogone sp. FLAS-F59071 | reverse complement strand
GCTATATTTAGATAATAGAGAGAACCATATTCAGATATGAATAATTCTATTAATGTTTTGTGAGCCAATTTACAAGTTTAAGAACTATTATAAGTTGCTTCAAATATTTTATAATAGCATCAAGGGCCATTGGTAGCTATTCAGTATAAGAATTCTTTATTATAACATCTCTATTAACAATATCATAATTGATGGTGATAGATATATGTAAGAGTGATATATAAAAAGGTACTAATTAATACTTGCAGAAATATAATGAAACAATTATACCTGCTATTAACTGCCAAACTCAGAGGATTCAAGAACCTTATCCTACTTAACTGCAGTAAAGAAATACTACCAGATACTTAACTCCACTCAGACCAAACTATGAATAGATCAAGAGCATAGTAGAGAATGCAATCATCAATCAATATAATGATCTACCACAGCTATACTTATGAGTAACTCAAGAAGACACTATTAACATAGTAGAATTCACTAGAAGAAATATCAGCATCTACCAGTTAAACAACATTGTAGAATAATTTAGAAGCTACTACCAAATTGAATATACTTTACAACTTAGATGAGAGAACCTTCAAGAACCAACTAAACAAGAATCTACAGAACACCTAGGACTAACAACTTGAGAAAGATATATAGCTAAAAGAACTTTCAATATATTCTAATACTAGCTCCTGACATTGAAACATCTTGGCAACTTAATATCTTATCAATGGGAAAACTTATAATATACAGATGAAAAAACATTATTACAATATCTCTTAGAGAAATATCCAGTGGATAATAATTACCTAAAAGCAGAAACTAATATTTCTATATCAGAATTAGATATAGAAAATAACATAAGTAACATAGGCATCACTAAATTTATAGACACTACTGATATAAGCATTACTGAATTTATAAGTACTATTAATATAGGTATCACTGAATTCATAGACACTACCAATATAGGTATCACTGAATTTATAAATATTGCTAATAATATAGCCAACACCTATATTGAAGATAATGAAAACTTATTTAATAATGATTAGAACTTCTAAATCAATTATAATAGTATAACCAATAATATTCCAAGTAATAACCTGAGCAGCTACCCATATAGTATCTCAAGAATTTTGTATAAATATCTCTCAATTCTTTATTCAATAAACTTCAGTTCAATAGTAGTGCACACTCAAGATCTCTTTAAGAGCTAAAGATCTCACTCCTCTTCTACATATACCAAGAGTGCTAAAGACTGTAAGTCTAAAATTCACAATTAATAATCTTATAAAGAAACAAAGTACTTTCGATATTTTAGAAACCTTGTGACATACTTGGAGATTTCTAAGTCCAATATAGATTAGTATTATTAAACACTTTCTTACAAGTAGTTCTAGAGTAACCTTTTTACAACTTAGTAGTAGTAGTAATAAAAAACCATTATAATAACAAGAAATATACTACTAATATTTTATAAAGGCCTAGAATTATTGATTCCTTTTAGACATGACTGATATACTTGGAGTGCTACTAAAACACCATATACATCTAATTTTCAACAGCCAAAGAGATAATATATATCATGAAACTCTTCAAGTAGATATAATATCAGTAACTGCTACAAAGCACCAATTCAACAACTGTAGCTCATTTATAAAGCAAAACATATCTTGAACTCTATAATAAACTTTTAGAGAAATTCGAAAACTCTCTTAGAACTAATGCCTACTTCGAAGTATTTTAAGACTTCCTTTATGAGAATATCAAAGAAGATTATAATATTATTTTAATTACATGAGCTGAATACTATTTTACTAACCTCATATCTATTGTATAAGAATATAATAATCAATAAATCATTAAAGAGTAGATCACCAACTCACTATTCAATTACTTAATATACCGAGATACTGTTTACTACTGAATTGTAAATAGATTATTCAAAAAATTAGTAGTAGAAGATCTTATACAATTTGCTGAAATAATACCATTAAGAGCAACTATATCTATTATGCCATTATCTACTGAGAAACTTATCAATCTTAACATCTATATTCTAACATACATCTAGACTGAGCAGATCACCATTTCAAGAAGTACCTAAAGTAAGTGAATTATATAAACTTGATATAACCATTTATTATGATACTGACATTGCCTTTATTAAAGATACCAATATAACTATTTGAAGAATTACTCTTGAAGCTGATATACTTGAAGAATTAGAAGATCTTAACTCAGAAAATGAAATATTTGATCATAAAGTAAGAGAATATATCCAAAATACAGATAGAGAAGAAGATAAACTTCTAACATCACTACCACTTGTACCAAATACATTCACCAATATAATGGCTGACACTGCAATCACTGCATTAACTGCACAAGTAGCAGCCTTAACTATACTTGTAGGACAAGTAGTACAACTTAGCTAAATAACTAAAGCAGTTAATCTACAACCCTTTGATAGAGAAGCTAAAGAAGTTACCACATTTATATCAGCTATTAAAGCCAATTATAATACTAACATAATTACAGGTATAAATGTTAATTAAGAATGGAACAAAAACCACAATATAGTCTTCAAAATCTTGAAAGAAAAGCTAACAACTGTACTTATCCTCAGAAGCCCAGATCAGAACCTACAATTCATAGTAACAACCAATGTCTCAGATTATATAATTAGAGCTATACTCTCATAAGAAGATCAACCTATTACCTACTACTCAAGAAAAATATCTACTATAGAAAGGAATTACCTCATTCATAAAAAAGAACTACTTGCAATAATTGATGCAACATAAGCTTAGAGACACTACCTGATAGGCAATAAATTCTTGATCTATACAGATCATAAATCACTCAAATATCTAAACAAACAGTCAACTCTCTCCACCTGATAAGTGCAATAGATAGACTACCTCAATAACTATCACTTCAAAATAATTTATAAACCTGGAAAACTTAATGTTATAGCAGATATATTATCTTGATAACAATAAGAGAAAGAATAAATCAAAGTCATTATTGAAATCACAGACAATTAAATACAAAAAATTCAAGAAGGAGTTCTAGCAGATAAAGAAGTATAAAAAATTATAGATAAACTCAATATAAAACCAGAAACTGTAAACAAATTCAAGATTTGAAATAACAACTTTTATTATAAAGATCGACTCTTCATACTACCAAACCTTCATATCAAGATTCTATAAAAATATTATGACATACCCTTAGCAGAATACTTTG
This sequence comes from Endogone sp. FLAS-F59071, assembly GCA_003990785.1. Taxonomy (NCBI): domain Eukaryota; kingdom Fungi; phylum Mucoromycota; class Endogonomycetes; order Endogonales; family Endogonaceae; genus Endogone; species Endogone sp. FLAS-F59071. The sequence continues at coordinate 7,694 of RBNK01002478.1, read as the reverse complement.
GATTTGATAAGACATATGAAGCACTCACCAGAAACTTTTATTAGCCAAAAATGTTTATAAGCATTAAAAGCTTCATAGCTTCTTATAACACTTGTTAACATAACAAAATACTTAGATAATCACCTACTAGATTTTTACAACTGCTACCTATACCTACTGAAAAATAGAAATAAATCAGTATGGATTTTATTGAAAACAAAATCTGAAAAAGATACAATAACCATCTTCGTCAATCGACTCAGCAAATAAATATACTTTATTACAAGCAAAATGACCAATGCTGTACCTGATATAGTAAAAATATTTTTTGATAATATTTTTTACCTACATGAACTATCACAAATTATTATCTATAATCAAGACCCAAAATTTACAAGTAATTTTTGGCAATTGCTATTCAAAACACTTAGAATAAAAATAGTACTATCAATTACATTTTACTTATAAACTAATAGACAAACAGAATATATGAACTAGATATTAGAACAAATACTTAAAACTTATGTCAACTATCTACAGAATGATTAGGATAAATACTTAACTGCTGCCAAATTCACATATAATAATGCCCAGTAAAGTCAACAAAACTATTATCATTTTTCCTAAACTATAGCTATTACCTACTGATACTAGTAACTCTTTTACTAGAAAAGATTAAATCGACAGTATAAGCTGTTGATGATATTACTACATGGATGACCAACCTGTTGACCAAGATATAAGATGCAATTCATAAAGCACAATTATAATAAATAAAATATGCAAATGAAAAAAGGTATGAAGAATTATTTAACATAGATGAAATGGTCTTATTATCCTCAAGACACATTACATTACGACATTTATCTAATCAGCCTTCAAAGAAACTTTAGAATAAGTTTCTTAGACTATTCAAGATTATTGTAAAAATATTAGCTATTGCTTACAAACTGGAATTATCATCAATAATGAGGATCCACCCCATATTTCATGTATCTCTATTGAAACGTTATATACTAAAAAATAATAATCTATTTCTGGATTAACAAGTCATACCACTTGTATCAAATTTGATTAATAATACAAAGGAATTCAAAGTAGAAGAAATCTTAGATCAATAGATCACCAAACAAGGTAATAGATAACACTGCAATACCTAATCAAGTGGAAAGGATACCCTTTACATAATGAACTTGAGAACCACTGAGTAATCTGACAAACATAGATGAAGCACTTGAAAATTATTATAGGTCTCTATAGAAATAGCATGAATGCTATTTTTTCTAAAAAGAAAAGAGTTATAAGAGTAATATATAAAAAGGTACTGATAAATACTTGCAGAAACATAACAAACAATTATACCTACTATTAACTGTTAAACCCAGAGGATTCAAGAATCTTATTCTACTTAACTGCAGCAAAGAAATACTGCCAGACACTCAACTCCACTTAGACTGAACTATGAACAGATTAAGAATATAGTAGAGAATGCAATTATCAATTGACATAATGATCTGCTATAACTATATATATGAGTAACTCAAGAAGACATTATCAACATAGTAGAATTTGCTAGAAGAAATATTAGCATCTACCAGTTAAACAATATTGCAGGACAATTTAGAAGCTACTATCAAATTAGATATGCTTTATAACTTAGACAAAAGTGTTGAAATTATTAGCTTATTATATCTCTCTCTCCCATCAATGATCGATTGTATGTCACTCAATTGTGGCTTAGACGATCTTTGTCTATATCGACCAATCATATATTAGCATTAATAAATACATGTATATTTGACTTCATGAGCCAAAGCACTCCTTACTCTAAAAAAACACATTTAGAGATCAAAACTTCAATAGATTATGAGCCCTGAGCTGCTCAATTGCAGCTTGATAACCTGAGATCTATGCAATCATAGCAATTACAACTACAATTACAGTAAGTGTTTATTTAACATTGTAAACAACATGTCAAACAACATGATAAACAATATGACAAATGACACTGCAATAAAGCAACATGATAAACAATACATAATGACATAGCATTCAACAATACAATACAATGAAATAGATAATCTATACATATCATCATCAGTAACAAGATCGACAAGATTGTGGTCTAAATCAAAAACAGACAACAGATATCAAACTCTTGATGATGATGAAGGATTGGATGGCAATCATCAGAGCAATATAGGATTTAGCCTTGATCAACAGGAACAGATAGCTATAACAATCAGAAATCAGGAAGATAAATTAGATACGCTAGCAACCCTATTGGGTGAATTGATGGCAAAAATCGACAAAACAAACACATCACCTAGCATGCCAACCAATCAGAATATAGCTACAGAAGGCAACATACTATAAATACAAACACAATCACCATTACCAACAATATCAACAAAGCTTAATGATCTGGCAAAGGAGTACCTGAGATCGATCAACAAATTCGATAGGTCAGGAGGTGCACCCAGACTGTTTGATTTCTTTGATACTATAGAGCAATTTATCACCAGTGCTAATCTATTAGTACAAAAGGAGGAAGTCAATGCAATGATTAGTAAAATTACAAACAATGCTAGAATGTGGCTATGGAGGCACATGAACATATCGGGAGAATTTAATTCATGGAATGAGCTTAAAGAAGCTATGACACAAAAATATACACCAATGGAACAATTGTTACGAATGTGCGATAAGCTTGTGCTGATGAAGCAAAAGGGATCGATCGAAGATTATAATGATATGTTCAACCAAATTATGGTACAAATCAAAGACATGACTGATACAGAAGCTATACTGCAATATCTCTGGGGTCTAAGCCCCAGGTACCAGGAATTAATACTTGTGCAGGAGAATATGCCAACAATGCTGGAGGCTTTACAACTCACATGCATCAGATTCGACCCAGATAGTAAGCAGAGGCACGATGAAGCCCACGTGACAGACCAAGGCAGCTACTGAGGCAGCTACTGAGGCAGCAGTTGTGGCAATCAAAGCAGAAGCACCGGATGAGGCCAAGGCTATAACAATGATAATAGAAACAATTGAGAAGGTTATCATAATGACAGAGGCGACTGAGGTGGTGATTGCGAAGCCTATCGAGGTGGGAATTTTCAGAGATATCCTCAGAAATGTTATGTCTGTGAGGGAGAATACAGAATATTCAAATGCAACAAATTCAATGATTGGGTAAAAACAGAAAAAGAAAAGGCTAAACTGAGAGCTAAAGTAAATCTGGTGATTGGCGCCATCATCGATTCAGACACCACGCAATATATGTTCAACCAATGGGAGATTTTCGAGATGGTAGCTGAGCATGACGGCTTGGTCATGTATGCAGAGAACGAGAAGCTATGCACCACACACATTGGGACAATTGAGCTCAATGACGAGCTGAAATTATGGGATGTTTTATATATATTAGAAATCACCAGAAATTTAATATCTGTGCGGGTGTTGATATGTGATAGAAATGACATAACCTTCAAAAGTGACGAATCAGTAATTAAAATCAGCACAGATCATGAGGAAATCAAAATCGGACAAGCCAATGGTGACCTATTTCATTTATCAATATCACTAGAGCTAGAAGCAAACATTGCTGATTCCAAGATTGATAACTATATACTATGGCATCACTGGCTGGGCTATCCAGGCTGAAATACTCTGCAATCAATCAATAAATTTGTCATAGGGCTTGGAGATGTGCAGCTGCTGACCGCACAAATCGAAATATGTGCCAGATATGAATATGTGAAATCACACTGCAAGCCTTTTGGATATGTGAAAAATCAATCGATAGAGCCTATCAGAAGGGTGCACTCAGATCTGTGCGGGCTGATGCCCACACCATCAGTCAATGGAGTGAAATATATATTAACATTCATTGATGACGCTACTCACAATATCACAACATATTTTATTGACAACAAAAGTGATACATTTAATTGATTCCGGGCATTCAAGGTGTTCGCCGAAATGCAATCAGGCCGAAAACTGAAGATTCTCCAGTCCGATAAAGGGGGAGAGTATGTAAATACCAAGATGTGCAAATTTTTAATCAAAAATGGAATTCATTATGAAATGATGACGCCAGATATGCTGCAACAAAATGGTGTCACCAAACGATATAACTGGATATTAATAGAGTCGATTCAGGCCATTAAAATCACTGCCGATATACCTGATGAACTTTAGGCTGAACTTGCTGCAAGTGCTACATATTTATGCAACCAATTGCCAATGTGAGCCAATAAGGAGAGTGCTTCACCATTTGAATTATGGCACAGTCACAAGCCTGATATCAGTAACTTATGCATCATATGAGCTGATGCATATATACATATTTGCAAAAAAAAAAGGTCAAAACTGGTACCCCAATCCAAAAAGCTTAAAATGATTAGCTATTATAACAAAAAGAAGGCATACAGGCTCTAGGATCTAACCAATAGGAAGATAGAGATCAGCCGTGACATCACATTTGATGAATCTATTATATTAAAATCCCGAACAATTGTCAACCCAGAAGATCAAGAATATGTCATTGAAGCGATCATTAGAGAATGCAAGATTGATAAAAAAAGGCAATATCTGGTAAAATGGCTAGGCTATGATGATGATGATGACAATACCTAGGAGCCAATTGAACAATTGATAGATACTGAAGCTCTACAAATTTGGCAAGATCGCATGCTAGAAGCTAATTTAATTGAATCGACTGATAACCCAATGATCTATAAGGAAGCAATTTCCCTGACTGATGCAAGGCTTTGGCAGGAAGCGATCAATCAAGAGCTTAAATTACTTAAGAATAATAATACGTAGATGATTGTATCTGAGGTACCTGTGGGACACAAGCTGATTGGATGTAGATGGATATTTAAAAAGAAGCTCAACACTGATGGATTGGTTGCCAGGTACAAGGTGAGATTAGTTGCCAAGGGATATTCATAACAGCAAGGAATCGATTATGATGAAACATTTACTCCCATGGCGAAATTCACATTGATCAGAGCACTTTTATCAATCAGTATAGCCCTAAACTTAGAAATTCACCAAATGGATGTAAAAACTGCGTTCCTGAACAGCGATCTTGATGAGGAGATCTACATGATAGTACCTGAAGGAATTAACCAATCGGAGCTGTCACTGAGAGCTATGTATAAGCTCAATTGATCATTGTATAGACTAAAGCAATCACCTCATATGTGGAATCAGAAGATTGACAACTACCTCAGCTAATTAAATTTTACAAGACTATAATCAGATCACAGTATTTATCTAAGAAGAAGACAAAATGATCAATCGCTGATAATTATTACCATATATGTCGACGATCTACTAATTCTGGCTGATTCTATAGAAACGATGAACAAATTCAAGGTGGAGCTTAGCAATGCATTTGATATGATGGACTGTGGTGAAATTAAACATTTTCTGGGTATTCGAGTCATGTGTGATCAAAAAACACACACAATCACAATTGATCAAAGTCACTTTGCCAATCAAATCATTACAAGGTTTAACATGATGGATGCCAAGCCAATCAGTACACCCCTTGATCCATCTATTCAACTCAAAGCTGAAGAGGGAAAATCCGCAGACCAAAATCTATTCAGACAAATGATCAGTAGTATAATATACCTGATGATTGGGACGAGATCTGATCTAGCTGCTGCTATTAGCATCATCAGTCAATTTTCAGCCAATCCAATGCAAGAACATCACCATGCCCTCAAATGATTATTAAGATATATTAAAGAAACAGCCAATTATAAGCTGTGCCTTGGATGTGATCAGGATCTAAGGCTGATCAGTTTCAGTGATACCAACTGGGGAAGAGATATTAATACATGATGATCAACCACAGGCTATATTTTCAACCTATCAGGGGGAGCCATCAGCTGGTCAAGCAAATGCCAACTAACTATTGCCCTATCATCAACTGAAGCAGAATATATAGCATTAGCATATGCAATGAGAGAAGCCATTTGGCTATGCACCCTATTGGATGAGCTAGGATATTTATAGAATTGTGTGACAACCTTATTTGAAGACAACCAATTAGCAATTGCCCTCACCAAAAACCCAATTAATCATGCTCGATCAAAGCATATTGACATTCAGTACCACTTTATTCAAGAGAAAGTTGAATCAAAGATAATAGATATCATTTATATGGCAATAGATGAAATGATCGCTGATGCATTAACCAAGCCACTTGCACGACCCAGACTTGAAATGTTGATCGCAAAAATGAGCTTATATAACTAACCTTTTTTTTTCTTTCAAAAAAAAAAACTTTTATTTCCCTTATCATGTCATTCTTATCACTCAAGTAGTATTTTACATATAGTTATTTACAGTAAATGTACTTCATGGATGCCACTCATGATGTACAGTTGAACATTTTATTTTTTTTAAGATATGTCAAGTAGAGGGAGTGTTGAAATTATTAGCTTATTATATCTCTCTCTCCCATCAACGATCGATTGTATGTCACTCAATTATGGCTTAAATGATCTTTGTCTGTATCGACCAATCATATATTAGCATTAATAAATACATGCATATTTGGCTTCATGAGCCAAAGCACTCCTTACCCCAAAAAAACACATTCAGAGATCAAAACTTCAATAAAAAGAACCTTCAAGAACCAACTGAATAAGAATCTACAGAATGCCTAAGACTAATAACCTGAGAAAGATGTATAGCCAAAAGGACCTTTAATGTATTCTAACACTGACTCTTGGCATTGAAACATCTTGACAACTTGATACCTTATCAATAGGAAAACTTATAATGTACAAATGAAGAAATATTATTATAATATCTCTTGGAGAAATATTTAGTGGATAACAATCACTTAGAAGCAGAAATTGATATTTCTATATTAGGATTGGATATAGAAGATAATATAAGTAATATAGGTATTGCTAAATTTATAAGTACTGCCAACATAGGCATTGCTGAATTTGTAGGCACTGCTAATATAGGTATTGCTGAATTTATAGACATTGCCGATGACATAGCTAATATATATATTGAAGATAATGAAAACTTATTTAATAACAATTGGAACTTCTAAATTAATTACAATAGTATAACCAATAATATTCCAAGTAGTAACCTGGGCAGCTACCCATATAGTATCTTAAGAATTTTGTATAAATATCTCTTAATTCTTTATTCAATAAACTTCAGTTCAATAGCAGTATACACTTAAGATCCCTTTGAGAGCTAAAGATCTTACTTCTCTTCTATATATACCAAGAGCACTAAAGACTATAAGTCTGAAATTCATAATTAATAATCTTATAAAGAAACAAAGTACTTTCAATATCTTAGAAACCTTGCAATGTACTTAGAGATTCCTAAGTCCAATACAGATTAGTATCATTAAACACTTCCTTACAGGTAGTTCTAAAGTAACCCTCTTATAGCATGGGTGTATTATTGACTTTGACTATATAATCTATTAGCAGAGATCAGTTAACTCAGGAGCTAATAACTATATAGGAATAGATTCTTTTATAGCAATTGACATTCTGAAGAGCAATGTTGCATATCAATTCTAACATGATCTTGAATTATTTTTATATATCTTTCTTTAGATCTACTCTAAGTATATAGGATCCAACTAGCAACAAGAAACTTGTGATAGCAAAATATACTTGTTAAGATTATGAAAGGGATCTTTCAAC
>RBNK01002477.1:0-10938 GCA_003990785.1 Endogone sp. FLAS-F59071 | reverse complement strand
ACCCCATATCTAGAGATTATACTCTAACTAAACTATCTAGATAGCTTATCTATCTTAGTATTAATTTGTCTAATGCTAGAGGCCAAAAGGTTGAAAAAGATAGGCTGCACAGATCTATCAATAAGTTTCTGCTAGTCTATTCTGTAAGATCTGCACTCTGGATAATAGTTTTGCTGATACCCCCTTTTTTGTCTAGCTATACTAGATAATATACCTACTGGTTATGGTATTTACTACAGATATCAATAAGACAAACAAAATATCTATTCGATTTTTAGATATCTATTAAGTAAAAAATACCAAAGTACAGGCAAGAATTGAACAATATTTTACCTAAAGCTTCTAATTAAATCATTATCAGAACCTAATAAATATTTTGCTATAGAAGTTTGCAATTGAATTATTATTGTTTATCTGTAGCTGATTTCTTGCCTCATCTCTGCTAGCTTGATGTATATAACAGTACTACTTGCAAGTACAACCTCTACTTGAAAATAGAGCTTAGAGTAAATGATAGGCATCTAGGTGGAAATGTGAATTATCTTAAAGACCAACAGCCTGCAAACTTAATTACTAGCAATAGCTCAACTCTTACTGTTACTTCTGCCATAGAAGTTGATACTTTGATATTAGATATTGACAAATTAGTCCATATTGAAATGCAAAGCTCTGGCATTTTGCCAAAAAGCTTTGAGGTTACTATTGTGATAGACTAAAATATATTAACAGTGAAATACTCAGAGTTAAGCAAGTACAGAAAATATGTTTTAGGGGTCTTAGCAGTTTATGTGGTAGCATCTTAAGAAGAGTAATGTGTTGATGTAGGTGTTAACTAGCAAGATTTAAGTATGATTAATTTGAATAAAGTATATCTATTAGAATCTTGAAACTATCTTCAATTGCTTACTCCTTGAGTAAGGCTTTAGTATCCCTCAGGTTGTCTGTTATAAGCTTCCTTAGCTTGTTGCAGTTCGAATTTTATTAATAATTACAAGTGGGGTATTTATAAGAAATTACAAGATACTATATGGGTAGCTACCCAGGTTACTATATGAATTTCTGATTGGCTCGGCTAAATATAAGATATAAATTGATTGGCTAGAATATAATAAAATGATATATCAGGTTATAATATAATTGGATGGCGAAATAATATATTAGATCGAAATACTATTTTAGGTTATAATGTAATTGCAGATCTCAATAACACTTCAAGTCTCAATAACACTTCAAGTCTCAGTATTATTATGGGTCACATGACTGTAATCTCACATGATCAAATTATATGTCATCACAAAATGTTCCATCACATCTCCTTTCTTTCTGCAAGTTAGACTTTAAGGTATAGTTCTAACTCAGAGAAATCTCTTTGTAACTGTTTTACCTCTTCCTCTAGCTCCTTTATATTATTCTGTATAAGTTGATATAGTTAGAATGTACTGCACCAAAAGTGGTTCAAAGCACTAGGCTTGTGCTTGAATAGTTGATAAATCCATTTAGCTATTTTTGCGGCATAGGTAGGGAGTGCTCCTTTGAGAGCTCGTTGACAGATTTCCCTATCCTTCCGGTTCTAGATATATTCAACTTCTTCATCCCAGAGTTGTGCGATTCAGTAGTATTCCTTCCATTTGTTGATTTATACCAGGTGTTGTCTCCTTTGAATATTGTGTACAATTGATTGGGTCTTCTATAAGGTCGATCCTTCTATCTCCTCAAGGTTCTCTAGGGGTTCTATATGTCAGTATGCTTTGATCAGGCTGACTTGGACTTTATGGAAGTTGTTCCAGTGGGGCATAGTACTTCTTGAGGTGGTTTCAGTGAACAGTATAGGATAAGATTGTTCTTGTCGTTTTTCATAACTGATATGTAGTTCCTTTTATACTCGCAATGTAGTATGGTCCTTTCCACTTCAGGTCCAATTTTGCTGACCAAGAGGACTCTACTATATTCCGGTATAATAATACTTGGTCACTGATCTTCAATTTTTTGGTTTTCTTATGTTCTTTGTCATAATTCTTCTTTTGTTGATCTTGTGCAATGGCAATAAATTCTCTCACCTTGTTTTGGACATTATGTAATTCTTGAATTTCCTTTGTCACATGATGCTCGATTTGCATTTCCCAGGAGGTGTGGCTGGGTTCCAAGGTAGTCATTACTTGGTCTACCAGCTGATAAGCTTTCCTTCCATAAGCAAGCTCAAAAGGGGTGAACTTTGTTGTTTCTTGTTTTATTGTATAATGCAAATAAGGCGGAAGGTAGATACAAGTCCTAATCTCCTCCTTATGATTGTTCTACTTTAGCAATCATGTTCTTGATAGTTTGATTTGTCCGTTTGGTAAGTCCATTTCCTTGGGAATGGTAGGCAGTAGTCTTTATCTGGCAGATCCCAAAGTGTTGCATCAATATCTATATAAATTCATTAATAAATTCAGTTCTTGATTGAAGGTTATTTCATAGGGTATTCTATGGTGGCAGATAATATCTTCGTAGATAAAGGGTGCAATATTAAAGGCATCTGCAAGGGGTAAGGCTCTTGCTTCGGGGTACTTGGTCAGGTAATCTACTGCTACTATGATGTATTGATTTCCTCTAAGTGTTCTTGGTAGCAGTCCAACAATGTCTATTCTAATATGTTCGAAGGGTCCTCCAGGTACAATTGGTTGTAAGGTCTCAACTTCCTTTTCTTGGTGCCTCTTCTAATAAGTGTTGCATCTCCTGATATATTCTCTAATATCTTCATACATGTTCTTCCAATAATATTTTTCTGATAATTATTGATATGTGTTATCTATACCCATGTGTCTTGCAAGCTGATGATCATAAGAGGCTTGAAGTATCATCTGCTTTTTGTGTTCAGGAACTACAAGTTGTATCTGTCCTTTGTGTTATCAGTAAAGTATATTATTCTTGGTAAAATAGTTAAGTGCCATTGTCTGTATAAGCCGTTGATCATTTTCATTCATCATCCCAGTAAAGGTTAGGTTACTGAGGTAATCTAAATATCTATTATAGAGTTTAGTATCCATTGGGTAGGTATATTCTTTTTAGTTCGGGGTGTCGATCTTAAATAAATTGAGGTAGGCGTGAGAGGGTGTCCACATTCTGATGATTCCATCCTTTTCTGTATTGCATTGTGAAGTCATATTCTTGCAGTATGGCTAGCCATCGTGTATACATTCCTGTCAGATTTGGTTTGTTCCAAAGCCATTTGAGGGCTGAGTGGTCTGTTATCAGGGTAAACTGTTTTCCAATCAGGAAGTAATGGAAGTGTTGTATAGCCTAAATAACTGCTACACATTCCAGCTGAGTAGCTCTATAGGAAGATTCTGCTCCATGGATAGCTTGTCCTGCATAAGCAATCATATGCTCTCCATCTTTGTCATCTTGCACCAAAATTGCTCCAAATCCAAATGATGATGTATCTATATATAGCTTGAACACTTTTGTGAGATCCAGTCTTGCCATAACTGGTGTATAAGTAAGTGCTTCCTTGATTAGGTTGAATGCAGTTTGTGCGGCTGATGTCTATTCCCATGCTCTTCCCTTTCTTTGTAACATGTGCAGAGGTGCAGCAATTTCAGAGTAACTAGGGATAAACCTTTTATAAAACTGAATTAGTTCTAAGAATCCTTGTAAGGTCATCTTATCTTGCAGGGTTGGGAAGGCCTTGACGATTTTAGTCTTCTTTGGGTCCTGGCAGATTTCTCCTCTATTGATTATAAATCCGAGGTATTTAATTTTCTTTTGTCCAAAGTAGCATTTTGTTGGCTTGATCCTTAGTCTGTGTTTTCTGAGTCATTCAAATACTTCCTTCAGGATTACCATATGTTCTGTGAAGTTCTCTGCATAAATGTTAATATCATCAATGTACATAATCACTCCATGTTTAATCAGATCATAGAAGATCTCATTCATTGCAGCCTGGAAGGTGGCAAGTGTGTTGCAAAGTCCAAAGGACATTCTTGTGAATTTGTACTATCCGAATAGTGTTACAAATACTGATTTTTCCTGTACTTCAGGCATTATTCCGATTTGGTTATATCCTGCCCATAGGTCCAAGGTTGAATAGATTTGTACCTTTTTCAACATGTTTTATAAGTCTTCTGAGTACAGAATTGGATATGCATGCTTCTTGATGACTGAGTTCAATTTGTGATAATTGATAACCATTCTCTGTCCATCTTTCTTCAGTACTATACTGATAGGTGATGCCCAAGGGCTCTTCGACTATATAATCACTCCTGATTTCAATAACTCTTAAACATGCTTTCGTATAAAGTCATGATAGTTAGCTGGCAATCTATAGGGTACTTGTTTGATTGGTTTGGCATCTTCTGTATTAATATAGTGAGTGAAGAAGGCTTGGTCTGGCAGGTCCTTAAAACTGATTGCAATGATATCCTTATACTTCTTCAGTAGATCTTGTAACTGCTTCTTCTAATTTGGTAACAGGTTTTTGTTAAGGGAGTAGATGTGCTTCTTGGTATTTTCCTGGTCATCCAGTCTTTCTATTATCACATTTGCTTGTCCAGTCGATCCAAATCCTTTCCTTCCATGTTGTGTTTCTTCTAAGTTTTCTACTTCTTTCAAAGGTTGCTGTTCATATTTAACAATCACCATTTGAGTGATTTAATCTCCTTGATATACCTTAAATTGGCTGTGGTTGTAGTTAACTAGTCCAATCTCAATTTCTCCTCTATAGTCTTTATCTATTAATCTGGAGAAAGCTTCTATTCCAGAGTTGTAGTAGAGTCCACTTCTTGCCCATACTTGTACATATTGTCCAGATAGTAAGGTGATAGTGATTCCAGTTTTTATGAAGACTAATGATTTTGGTTCTAGGGTGTAGTCTTCATCTGCATATAGATCATAACCTGCAGCTCCTTCAGTTTTTCTCTTTGATATAATTGCACTTTCTATTAGTTTCTTGACTTGAGTTGCTGTCTCTTTTTCTTCCACCATGAATACTTCTTTGAAGGTGGGGACATTCGGTTCCTTCCACTGTTTATGAGTTGTGTCTTAAGGTAGGTTCTGCTATAAGTCCTTCCACTACTAATAGCACATGCTGATATGTTCGTCGGGGTGAATTATTTCCTCTAGTATAATGATTTCTTCTTCTGAGTCTGAGTCACTTTCTTCAATTAGGGTAGGTCCATCATCTTTATTATCTTCCTGGAATAAGGCTCTAACTTCAATAGATGTCTGAGTAGTATAAACTTCACTGCTCTATTCCTCAGATACTTCCTCATCTTCATTCTCTTCGGGTACTGTCTGTTCTTGTTCTTGATCATGACATTTCTTTCAAGTTCTATGGTAATTGATATTGTATGGTTTATCTGGATATCTGACCCAGTTTTCGCATTCCCAAATATCATAGAGGTTGACTTTGTCTCAGTAATATCCTTGCAAGTAGATGTTGCAGTTTCCTCAAAGACATCCTTTACCGATATATCCAATATTTGTCCAAAAGCAATCCCATACTTCTCCAGTATTGTCTGCAAATGAGTAAGGGTTCCTTCCATTATATGGTCCATGATTCATTGAGGGTAGAGTCCTTTGATGGGTCTGTGATAATCTTGGTTTCTTGATCTTTTTCTTAGTTGGTAGATATATCTTCAAGGTATTCTGGTAAAGTATCAACTTCGTATCACTGCAAGTGCATATCATCTTAGCACAATAGATGCATTGCTTACAGAATAGGCATCTAGTATTCCTCATGTTGTACTCAATCAACTGGTTCTTCTCCAAAGGCATCAGGCGGTGGTATTTACTATGGATTACTATGTTTACTTCTTCTTCTTCTACTATGTTGAGGTGCACCTGTCCAGGGGTTATTTCTTCATCTGTATCACTCTCATCTTCTGGTCTCTGAGTGAGTTTTGGTACTACTCCTTTCTGAATATCTAGGGGTACGCTGAACTTTCTTCCATAGTTGACAATGATTAACCTTTGTACATCCAGGTCAATTCTGGCTTTAGCTTTCTTTAACCAGCTATTGTCTTTGTATTAGTTTCTTAGATTTCTCGATAATAACCTCAGGTTCTTAGGTCGGCTTCTTCCTTGGGTAGGGAGTCTTCCTAGTGATAGTGCAGCTGACTACTTTGATAGGGTAGGCTTCCAGGTATTTTTTGCTAAATTCATCATCTTCTTCTTCGATTTCTTATACTATGTTAGCATAGTTGGCCTTCTTTTCCTCCTCTCTCTTCCATCCTTCCTTCCAACTTCTAGTTCAGCAATCCTTGGCAAAGTGACTATATCTTCTACAGAGGAAACAATTTATCTCAGTCTTATTGCATTCTTTGGTGATAAAGGTTCCTCTTGGTTGCTTATTCTGGTGGATTACCTTGGCTTCAAGATCGGCTATATATGCTATCATTTCCAAGAATATCTTGGTAATCTTTTCCATTTCATCCTTGTGTATTGTCTTTCCTGTTTTTGCTATAACTATCGGTTTAATAGTGTCCTCTTCAGGTGGTTCGGCTGTTACAGATACCATTTGTACTACAGGTATTCTGGTGCTGAATTTTCTGTATAGGTCTTGTAGTAACTTGTCATACAGAGATACCGAATGTCCTGCTTCGGTGTCCCAAAAGGCCTGTGCCATCCTGACTTTCTCGTCCATTCTGCAGGGATCAAACCTCTTGATATAGCATTGGAGATCTGCAGGTAAGCCATTCATAAACACCATTTCTTACACAACTGGGCTGGTTTCTCTACAGAGTTATATATACTGATCAATAGTAGTGACCCAGTCTTCCAGGCACTGGTTGATTGATATCTTCATATTGAATAGTTATTCTTTGATTGATTCTCACTTCTGTTCGATAAAGTACTTCTCCTCTAACCAGGCTCTTGTAGTATTCTAATAAGTGGTAGCTATTGCTGTAGCTGTGACTCTATTTCCTGCTACTGTGGTGGCTGCAAGAAGTAATCCTCCTAATCTGGTGGCTGCTATATCCATCAGAACTATATGGTATACTTCTCTTGCAGGTCCTCTAAGTTGGGCGACCAGGATAGAGATCTATTGAGTGCTGACTATTCCTTTGGTTGCGAAGTAGCTTTCTAAATCATCTAAAAATTCTCGAACATATTCCTTAGTATATCTGTAAAAGGTGGGTAGTCTGTCTGCCATGGTTTCTTTGTCTTCTTGAGGTCTTCTCCTAGATAGTTGTAGTAATACGGGTAGTAGCAGTAGTAGTGCCATTCTTGCTTTTATCTTCTACTATAGGTTTTGGCAAGTTCAGTTATGCAATATAGGTAACAAATCGGTCGAGGTGTTGATTAATTTCCTGCCAGTTAGCACCAATTGTGATAGACTAAAATATATTAATGGCAAAATACTCAGAGTTAAGCAAGTGCAGAAAATATATTTTAGGGATCTTAGTGGTTTATGTAGTAGCATCTTAAGAAGGGTAATGTGTTGATGTAGATGTTAACTAGCAAGATTTAAGTGTGATTGATTTGAAAAAGTGTATCTATTAGAATCTCGAAACTATCTTCAATTGCTTACTCCTTGAGTAAGACTTTAGTATCCTTCGGGTTGTCTATTGTAAGCTTCCTTAGCTTGTTGCAGTCTGAATTTTATTGATATTTACAAGTGGAGTATTTATAAGAAATTACAAGGTGCTATACAGGCAGCTACCCAAGTTACTACTTGAATTTCTGATTGGCTTGGCTAAATATAAGGTACAAATTAATTGGGTAGAATATAATAAAATGATATATCAGGTTATAATGTAATTGGATAGCAAAATAATATATCAGATCAAAATACTATTTTAGGTTATAATATGATTATGGATCTCAATAACACTTCAAGTCTCAATAATACTTCAAGTCTCAGTGTTATTATGGGTCACATGACTGTGATCTCACATGATCAAATTATATGTTATTACAAAATGTTCCATTATACTATCAAATAAAAACACTATAACATAACTATAATATATAGTCAAGTTACTAAGATAGAATATTTGTGAAGTTTGGTAAAGTAATGAATATAGATAAATATTCTATTTACACTTGCTTAAATCTTTTATATTAAGATAATTCCTAACAGTTTATACTATTTGTAAATAACAAAAGAACTTATAAAATGAAATAAATAAAAAAAAACTATCTGAATATATAAAATAACATTTAAAATATACTTGATAAAGTATTATCTAACTAGATCATATATCTGTAATAACATTCACTACAAATGCTACTCTTTTTTAGGTACATAAAGTCTTGCCTTACTTTCCTAAGTTTTTCATTACTTCCAATTATATAGTACAATATAATACTTATATCAGACCATTCACTCTATATACAGATATCTGTAATCATTTATCTCTAGCCAAATAAAATTGACAACCACTATATCTGAATGAGTAGGTATTATATATATCCCAGTTGCAAATACTAATTTTTTACAACTTATCCTTAAGGTGATACCTAAATCTATCATATTTAAATATATTTTCTGATATCAAAACACTCTGCTTATCAGTAAGAAACAAAGGCACTATATCTGTACCACACATCTTTATTTACTGCATATAGGTATGAACAGGATATAGAAACTGCTTATAACTATTGTAATGAAGTACAAATGGTTCAATATCTGCAGTCCAAATAAATATAGGGTTAATATATAGAGAAAAAGAGAAAGAGCATTACAAATACATTTTTATATACTGCTATCTTGAGTATCTTTATAATGGTTGAGAGTTATAGTTATATGTTTATAGTTATACTTAATATTAAATAGTTATAACCCAAGAGCCTCGTTAATGCAAAGTAGGGCCAAGAAGACAAACAAGTAAATGCAATGTAAATAAAAATGTTTAAGTCATAATTCTCTATTAGATAATAGAAATCTACATAGTACTCATATACTGGTATATGCTAACAGTATCCTTTATTTTAGTACAGTGTAAATAAAGGGCTATCAAGTTATCATATATAATAGTACATATGGATTTTGCTTTAGCATCTGTGTGGGCCTTGCATTTCTTAAGACTGCTCATATACTGTATGATCTTTTTCAATTTTGATAGGTTGTCTATCTATTGATATTGTTGGGTATCGAACTTGTAATCTTCTAATGAGTTATCAGTTAAACTATCCAAGTATTTAGTAAGCAAAGTATAGATTTTTTCTACAACAGAAAACTGAAACAAGATGATGGATTATATTATTATACTGTTTTTAATAATTGAATAGATAAATAATTCATTATATACACTTTTACCCTGATAGCCTAAAGGCTTGCTATACTTGTCTTAAGTATTGTTGGCCTTACACTGATAATAAATATATATAATAATATCTTGTGGTATATCTGAGGTCAGGGCATTTGGATTAAAAACTTTCTTGTAATGTTTTTGATAGTGATGTTGACTGAATGTAGTATATACCTTTATGATACTAGAAAGTTATATTATAATATCAGAAATGATTACATTTACTTAAGTACAATATAATTTATAAAATAAAAAAATATAGATACTTTATAGTTTTTCTGTGTTTTTGTAGATATATAATGGACAGCAGCAGCAGTCGCATACTCTCCAACATCACTTTGCTAATTAAGTAAAAATAAGTGAAAAGCTATTTGAGTTTAGTCTTTTGTTGTATATCCTACTACCCTATTCTACTCATTAACTGCTTGTATATAAGCCTCTCTTCTGAGCCATGAGCATTGAATTTCAGAAGCTACTGTAAGTCTTTATTCCAATGCTTGTATTCCTGATACAAAACCTAAATTAAATTAAATGAAGGCAATTAATGGTTGGACAAGTAATATACAAGAGAGTTGATTTTTGTTGAAAAAATCTATACTAACCATGCACTCACTGAATATTTTTCAAAGTCTAGACCAGAATTTAGTCCTATGATATGTCCGTGCAAACTTATTCAACACACCAGTTTCGATCTGCTGAATTGCATCTTCAACTGATGTAACAGATGGTATTTTGGGTAATAATGATACTGGTTTGGTTGTGGCGATGTCTTCTATCTTGTCCTTATCACTCAGCAAAGGGCACCATAGTTTTCCAGCACATCTCTGACACTCACAATCCTCGAAAGATCTGGTATCACTGTTACAAGTCTCTTTCCAATGTTGTATTGAGCGTCCGAGCAAGTCTATATTTGCATCATTTGTTTGCTGCTGTCTGTGCTATTGCTGCAGCTGCTGCTGCTGCTGTCGAGACTTTACTTCACGATCATTCTCAGGCACACCGAGAAAATTATATTATATTGACCAGAGTCTCGCGGTTCCTCTTCTTACTGAGTCGTAGAGACTTGTCTGGCAGCGACTGGTTGATTGTGTTGATGCAGTTATGTGATGTGGATGACCGAAAGAACTTTCAAGAAAAAAAAAAAAATGGTCCGTTTTCAAAAATAATAGCCCTATAGACATATTTGTTTCACCTTTTTTTGTTATATTGCTCGCTTTTTTTATTGTGGATTTTTGAAGAAAAATAAATAAATAAATTTCAGCGTAACTACAATTTTAGTGATTTAGTTTATGAAAGTGCAGCGCAAAGAAGAGAAAAAAGGTGCTTTTTTAGGAAGCCGGAAGAGCGGGAATTGCGGGTTGCACAAGGACAAGCCCTGTCCCGCTAAGCCGTGAATCAAAGCTTCAAAGCTTCCCTTTACGCTCTTTTTTTTTTTTTTTTTTTTTTTTTTTTTTTTTTTTTTTTTTTTTTTTTTTTTTTTTTTTTTTTGGTTTGTTTTTTCCTTTGCCTTTCCTTCCTTTATATATAGCAAGCAATCCCTACCGCAATAATGCAAGAGATTCAGGTGCAACCCCGCGACATTTATCTCCATTACATCCACGTCAACAAGCCGGGCAATTCGATTCTATGGTGGTTCTCCACAAAGAAGAAGAACATCTCCTTTGGCTTGTACCAACGCAAGCCTCCTACCGCTTTGGTCTTGTTC
>RBNK01002476.1:0-10939 GCA_003990785.1 Endogone sp. FLAS-F59071 | reverse complement strand
GTGCAAAATAAATTCAAACTATACTAGAGTCCCAGACTCTTTATCCTAAACCTTTGAGTTAGTGAGTTAGTATCTAATTGACTCTCAGACTTTATAAAGTGATCTTCACCCTACTACTTTTAGAATTTACCTCAAATACCAACTCAAAAACTGCTGATTTATTGATGAGGGAAGGGGGTTATTTATACAAAAAGGTTAAAGCTAAGTATATGACAAATAAATGATGCAATACAACTGATAAATGAGGTGATGGTCAAATGATATACTAATGATCTGATGATTAAGGACTGAGATAACCAAGCATCAATAAGAATACTTAATGATTAAAATAAAAGTATAAGAAAACTGCTATATTAATTCTGAGTGATAGGAATGGTAATGGTGAGAATGATTAAAAAGAGTGAGAACAATCAGGATGGTAGAAACAATTGCTGCATTACTAGAGATTATATGAGGATCAGAAGAGCTTAAGAAATTAGATAGAACAATTACTGATAAGAAAATCAGAAGATCAGATAGATGTCTGATGGTGAGAAATCAGGTAGTTCCATCACTTCTTAGTAGATTTTAGTTAGTAATAATGCTTGGATAGAGAGAAGATTATCATCTGATTCTATAGGAATTTAGGAGAGTTGTATTTTGATACCACAATAGATATTTTTTCTCTTATCTCTTTTTTAAAATAAAATAAAAAATATTGCCTTCATTTGTATCCTTAAACTCTTTTCTTAATATCTATATTTCATATTGTGATAGACTAAAATATATTAATGGTAAAATACTCTGATATTGAGCAAGTGTAGAAAATACATTTCAGGGATCTTAGCAGATTATGTGGTAGCATCTTAAAAAGAGTATATATCTTGTATAAGTGCTAACTGGTAAGAATTAAGTGTGATCGATTGAATAAAATATATATCTATTAGAGTCTCAAAACTATCTTAATTGCTTACTCCTTGAGTAAGGCTTTAGTATTCCTCGAGTTGTCTGTTATAAGCTTTCTTAGCTTGTTGCAGTCCAAATTTTATTGATAATTGTAAAAGGGGTATTTATACAAGTTGAAGGGAGTGTATATAGGTGGCTGCCTAAAACTCTTGGTACAAATTGATTGGCTAAGATAAAATAAAATACTATATCAAGTTATAATATAATTAGGTGGTAAAATAATATATCAGATTGAAATATTATTTTAGATTATAATGTAATTACAGATCTTAGTAATATTAAAGGTCTTAGTAATACTAAAAGTCTTAATAATACTAAAGGTTATAATAACTGTGATCAAAATTAGTGTTATCACAAAATGTTCTATTACATCTCCTTCTTTTATCAGAAAAATAGTTAATTAATCCACAAACTATTTTACTAAGAGCTGCAAACTATTTTACTAAGAGCTATGAACAAAATAGTCATGGATATGAATGCTAGTTATAGACTATGAACTATTATTGATGAATAGCTGCAAACTACTCTAGAACTCTGCTAGAACAATATTACAAACCTCGAACACCTCTAGAACAATATCACAAACTATGAACTGGCTAGAATAGCTTACAAACAGCCTGTAAACAGCCTGCAAATAGCCTATAAGTACAGATATTAGTTATAGACTATAAACTGAAAATAGTTTCCTGATATTTCTCTAAGTTAGACTTCAAGGTACAGTTCTAACTTAGAGAAATCTCTTTGTAACTGTTTTACCTCTTTCTCTAACTTCTTCATATCATTTTATATAAGTTAATATAGTTGGGATATACTACACCAGAAATGGTTCAAAGCACTGGGCTTATACTTGAATAGTTGATAGATTCATTTAGCCATCCTAGTAGCATAGATAGGGAGTACTTCTTTGAGGGTTCATTGATAGATCTCCCTATTCTTCTAGTTCTAGATATATTCAACTTCTTCTTCCCAGAGTTATATGATTCAGTAATACTTCTTCTATTCACTGATTTGTACCAAATGCTATCTTCTTTAGATATTATGTATAATTGTTCGAGTCTTTTGCAAGGTCAATTCTTCTATCTTTTCAAGATCTTCTAGTAGTTTTATATATCAGTATACCTCAATTAAGCTGACTTAGACTTTATAGAAGTTGTTCCAGTAGGGTATAGTATTTCTTGAGGTGGTTTTGGTAGATAGTATAGGGTAAGATTATTCCTGTCATTTTTCATAACTGATATGTTGTTCTTTTTATATTTGTGATATAGTATAGTCCTTCTCATTTTGGATCTAATTTTGCTGATCATGATAACTCTACTATATTTCAATATAGTAAGACTTGATTGCTGATCTTCAACTTTTCAATCTCTTTATATTCTTTATTATAATTTTTCTTTTAGTGATTTTGTACAATAGTAATGAATTCCCTTACCTTATTTTGGACATCATGTAATTCTCAAATTTCCTTTATTATATAGTGTTCTATTTGCTCTTCTCAGAGAATATAGCTGAGTTCTAGGGTGGTCATCACTTGGTCTACCAGCTGATAAGCTTTTCTTCCATAAACAAGCTCAAAAGGGGTGAACTTTATTATCTCTTGTTTCATTATCTATAGTGCAAATAAGGTGGAAGGTAAGTACAGGTTCCAATCTTCTCCTTATGATTGTACTACTTTAGTAATTATATTCTTGATAGTTTGATTTATTTATTTGGTGAGTTTATTTCCTTAGAGATGGTAGGCAGTAGTCTTTATCTAGTAGATCCTAAAGTATTATATTAACATCTGCATAAATTCATTAATGAATTTAGTTCCTTGATTAGAGGTCATTTTGTAAGGTATCCTGTAGTAATAGATAATATCTTTGTAGATAAAGGGTACAATATTAAGGATATCTGTAAGGGGAAAGGCTCTTGCTTTAAAGTACTTAGTTAGATAATCTACTGCTATTATAATATATCAGTTTCCTCTAAGTGTTCTTGATAGCAGTCTAACAATGTCTATTCCAATATGTTTAAAGGATCCTCTAGGTATAATCAGTTATAAGATCTTAACTTCCTTTCCTTAGCACCTTTTCTGGCAAGTGTCACATCTCCTAATATATTTTATAATGTCTTTATATATGTTCTTTCAATAATATTTTTCTAATAATCATTGATATGTATTATCTATACCCATATGTCCTGCAAGCTGATAATCATAGGAGGCCTGAAATATTATCTACCTTTTGTATTCAGAGACTATAAGTCATATCTGTTCTCTATGTTGTCAGTAAAGTATATTGTCTTTGATAAAATAGTTAAGTGCTATTATCTATATAAGCTGTTGATTGTTTTCATTCATTATCCTAGTAAAGATTAGGTTACTGAAGTAATCCAAATATCTATTATAGAGTTTAATATCCATTAGGTAAATATATTCTTTTTAGTTTAGGATATCAGTCTTAGATAAATTAGAGTAGATGTAAGAGAGTATTGTAAGGATGAGACTCTGGAATCGGCTAAGTACGGAGGAGATAGGGGGCTCAATCGGGAACCAGTAGCTGGGCTAAAATCCATACTGTAGGTAAAACCAAAGTGGAAAATCAGGGGTGTGGAGAAATAATACTACAAAAATATTAAAGTGTATATTTAGAGACACTAGGGAATATTAGTCCTTTCGGATGTATATCAGCAATCAATTATCTGTTAGATGTCAAAAGATTCTCTTTCTCGGCTTGAATTCACTAAGCAATACTTTCTTTACCAGTTGCATTTGGATTATTAGACTTGTATTGGGCTCAAGCTCAGGTAAAGATTTATTGAATAGAAATAAAGGGGGAATATTTATACAGTTTTGAAGAGGTGCTATATGGGTAGCTACCCTGTTACTACTCTCAAAACTATTGGCTATTCAAAATATAAACTAATTATGAATTTATGTGATATAATGAGTTATATAAGTTATGGATTTAAGACGGTTAAAAATTTAAGATGGTTAAAAGATTTAAGACAGTTAAAAGGTTTCACAAATTAAGGAACTGTTCCAATTGGTCGAAATCTCTTTGTAATATACGGATTTCTTCTTTAAGTTCTTCAAAGGCATTTTGAGACAGTTGGTGAAATGCGGATGGTCCAATTTTGGTAAGTCTTTTCAAGGTGGCTGGTCAAAATTGGAAGAGTCCGTAAATCCGAAGGGCAATCCTTTGAGATTAGAGGGGAATCCCTTGATGTAGTGCTCGTTTGCATGCCTCTGCATGTCATCAGTCCCATACATGTTCAAGATCTTCTTCCCAGATCCTAGTGATCTTATAATAGGCCTGAAATTCATCTTGTGTTTGTCGTTTCTGAGCAATGTCGATGTTTTTCATTATGATTTGAGTCCTTCATAGGGCAGATCCTTCCTCAGGTAATAGTTCAGATGGAGGGTCTTCTAAGGCTCAATATGCTTCAATGACTCGGCTTCAGAGGTATTCGTCATTGTTGAATCGGGGCATTTTATACTTGTATAAATCTTTCAGTCTCCTCTCATTACTCCCCTATTTATAAGCATTATCTCCAGACAGCTGATAAATCAATTTCATGTAAAATATTGTTTAACTTTTCCGCAGTGTACTGGTGTTGGCTGAATTGTTCCTTTTGGGCTTTGGATCCAGATCGAGGTTCCCTTGATATCTTGAATATAGTATGGTTCTTCCCATTTTGGTTCAAGTTTTGCTGACCAAGAGGCTTCAACAATATTTCGATAAATCAAGATTTGATCTCCAATATTTAATGTTTCAACCAGCGGATTCTTGTACTTCTGTCGATCTTGTACTTTCTGGATGAACTTTTGCGCCTTGTGTCGAATACATTTCAATCTCTCCATATCGTATGTCATTAAGCTCCAAATTCGTTCTTCATGTGATTCTCTCATGTCAGCTTGTGGAACTCCCCTATTTGGCAATCTCCCATAGACTAACTCGAAAGGGCTGAAAGTCATGGTCTTCTGTTGTGAGCATCTGATTGCAAATAGTACAGACGGTAACCAAAAGTCCCAGTTGGTATATGTCTTACTCATTTTCGAAATTGTATTCTTGATCGTCTGGTTCATCCATTCAGTGAGTCCATTTCCTTAAGGGTGATAGGCAGTGGTTCGGATATATTGGATGTGGTATGTCTGATTTAATTCTTTTACTAGATCATTGCAGAATTCTGTTCCTCTATCGGATGTTATCTGTTTCGGTAGTCCATGTTGGCAGATGATTCATTCATATATAAATTCTGATATTGTCTGAGCATCTGATGTCTCTAAGGATTCTGCTTCGGGCCATTTTGTTAACCAGTCAACTGCTACGACGATGTATTTTTTTCCAGTAAGTGTCTATGGAAGGGGTCCAATTACATCGATTCCGATATGTTTAAAAGGAGCATTTGGTGTTGTGCTAGGTTGCTGGGGTACAAAATCTTTAATCGTTTTCCTCTTCTGGCAAGTGTCACATGTCCTGATATAATGTTGTACATCTTTCTACATTTGTGGCCACCAGTAAGTTTTTGCTAACTGCTGATAGGTTTGTTCTACTCCTTGGTGTCCAGATAAGTAATGATCATGTACTTCTGATAAAATGTTGTTCACATAATGTGTTGGGATAACTATGCGTCAATATTCTTTGTCTGTTTGTGATATTTTGTATAATTCTCCATCCTGATATTTGAAGTTTTGTCAGCTCCTAAGTATAATCTTCTTTCTCCATTCGTCGACTATTGATATTTTTCCTCCTCCTAAATACGTTATGATCTGATAGTATAGCTCCTGATTCATTGGAATTGCACAGTCTTTTCTTAGGGTGACGTCTCCCTTCTTGGTATTCTTGATAATGCATCGGCATGCTGGTGTGTCTTTCCAGGTTTGTGCTAGACCTTGAAGTTGTACTCCTGAAGTCTCATGATCCATCGAGCATAGATCCTGGTAAGTTGAACTTTGTTAAATAACTATTTGAGGGCCACATGATCTGTGACAAGGGTAAATTTTTGTCCAATCAGGTAGTGGCGGAAGTACTCAATTGCCCAAGTTGCTGCTAAACATTCCAATTTGGTTGCTTCATAATTAGCTTATGCTAGATTGGTTCCTTTGCTGGCATATGCAATCACTCGTTCATTCCCTTGTTCATCTATCTGCATCAGGACAGCTCTGAGTTCTTTAGCTGATCCATCAGTATGTAAGGTAAATGGTTTTTCCCAGTTGGGTCATTTCAGGATGGGTGCACTCATGAGAGCTTTTTTGAGTTCTTCCATAGCTAAACGTTGGGGCATTCTGAATTCAAACTGAATTCCTTTCCTAAGCAGGTAGTGCAGGGGTCGTGCAATTGTCGAAAAGTCCTTGACAAATTTTCAGTAGAAGGTTGCTAGTCCCAAAAAGGCTCGTAACTTGGATACATTTGTAGGTACTGGGTAGGTTCGGATTTCCTTGGTCTTGCTTGGGTCAGTCCTCAGTCCTTCTGCTGTGACAATGAATCCGAGGTACTTCATTTCTGTTTCTTCGATTGTGCACTTCTTTGCTTTGAGTCTGAATCCACTTTCTCGAAGTCTTTGAAAAATCTCGATAATTCCTTTGACATGACTTGGCCAATCCGGTGAGTATAGCTGAATATCGTCAATGTATACTGTAATATTCTTGCCAATCATGTCTCTAAAGACATCTGTCATTGCTTTTTGGAAAGATGGTAGAGCATTGCATAACCCAAAGGGTATCTGGGTATACTAGTAGTGGCCATCTTGTGTTACAAATGCAGATCGTTCACTTGCTTCGGGGGTGAGTGTGATTTGATGATATCCGGCATACAAATCAAAACTTGAGAAGTATTGAGGCTGCTTCTCCACTAAATCCAGTAAGTCATCAATCCTTGGTATAGGAAATGCATCTTTTTTGGTGATGGCATTAAGGGCTCAGAAGTCCACACAGAATCTTAGGGCTGTTGTTTCAGTTCTAGTTTCATCTTTGTTAATGATGATTTCCTTCTTTGGTACAATGACAATAGAGAATCCCCACGGGCTTTTTGATTTGATGATCACACCATCATTTTCTAATCGAGTGATTTCTTTAGTGACCCATTTTCGGTAGCTCAGGTTGAGGCGGTAGGGTACCTTCTTGATTGGTTCATGGTCACCTATATCGATATAATGTTGGTACTTTGGGTTGGCTCCTGTGGTACTCTCCAAACTGGTTACGAAGATGTCTTGGTTCCTATTGATAATTGCTCTGATTTCCATGATTTGTCCTTCTTGTAAGTTTCTTCCAATTTTGACTGCTAAGTGGTCATTCTTTCCTTCTTCTTTTCAGTCTGCTGAGATCTATTGTCGATTTACAATGGCTGCATTGACTCCAGTTGATCCAAATCCACCTTGACCTCTGGCTGTAGTTCTTACTAAGTTGGGGTGTTGCTCTTAGAGTGTAACCATTGCATAAGGTAAGATAATCATTTGTACAACTCGGTCTCCTTTTTCTAGATCAATCTGATTGGTTCAGTGTCGATTGACTACAATGACTCTGATAGTTCCCGTATAATCTTGATCGATTACTCCTGCATCTGTAGTGAGTCCTGCTTTTGCCAATAAGCTTCTGGGTTTTACCATTCCGAAATGTCCTTCTAGTATTTCTAAGGCAAATCCAGTGTCAAGAATTGTGCTATCTCTGGGTTGCAGAGATATGCTTTCTGGAGTTATAAGGTCAAGTCCTGCTGATCCTTCTGTAGCATGCTGAGGTAATGGTAGCTCGTAGTTGGTTCAGCGAGCATTGATCATAACATTAATCATGTCTTCATTGTGTTCTCGGTGATGTTCATTGTCTCAGTCTTCGAGGTAGATTCTATGGTACTTGTAGTCGAAGTGTTGGTCTGGATACTCCAATCTTTTGGCTACCATCCACATGTCTTGTATGTTCTATTCATCCCAGTATTTGTTCTGAAAATCATCTCAGTTTCCAAAGAAATGTGACTTGCCAATGAAAGGTGCCTTCTCTTTGCAGATATCCCAGATGTGGCTTCTATCTTTAAAGGGGTATGGTTGTTTTCCTGAGTAAGGTCCTTGATGAAGGTCTAGCATTTCTTGCTTCTTGGGTTGTGGAGGCTTGTTATGTATCTGTGGTTTGGCAGGCATGTGTTTCTGAAGGCTCTCTTCTTTTGAGATCTGCTTTGTTTGTGGACAGTCACACATCATTTCTGCACAATAGATCCTTTGTTCGCAGAATAGACAGTATTGGTATTTCATGTTCCAACTGATGAGGTAGTTTCGTTCCTTCTTGTAAAGTAGTCACCAGCCATGTTGAGCTTTTTCTTCATCATCTGTGTCCTCGAAGTTGATATCGTGGCCTGGTCTGGGTTGGGCAACCATTACTTGATTGGGTTCATGTATAACATCCTCTGTTTTGGGTCTAGCTCTCTTGTGAATGTTAATGGGGATCTGGAAGGTTCTTCCTCTGCAGGTAATCCTCATTCTTTCACCAAAGATATCGATGATAGCTTTTGCTTTGTTCAACCATTCGTTTCTCAAAATAACATCATAGGTCTGCATATTGACAACAAGCATAGTCACTGGTATGGTGATATCTCCGAATCGGATGAGAATATCCTTCATTTTTCCAAGAGATATTACATGGTTACTGCCTGCTGTAGTAAAGTTCAGGCTTGTTGGTAGTTTGATTCCCCATCCTAATCTATCAAGTGCTTTCTTAGCAATGATACATCCTCCTGCTCCTGAATCGATGATGGCTTCAAAAGGTGTTGATTTGATAGTGCATGTAGTAACGGCCAAGGCTTTCCTGATATCTTCTTCATTACTCATTTCTTCTGCTGATGGTTGGGCCTGGTTGATCTTGATCACCTTGAATCCTGGTTTGGTATCACTCAGTCCTTCTCTGATTTGGGTCTTGATGGCCAGATTGAGTTCTGCTGCTTGAGCAAAGGTCATGCTAACTTAGCGATTCTTCATGTCTTCCCAGGCATTATAGTGATAGGTTTTGGTATGTCGAGTCCGAGTTTCATGGCTTGGGCTTTCTGACATCAGTTGATCTTGACTAGGTTCTTCGAACTTGCTGAAATCCGGGGCCTCATATATAACTTTAGGCTTCTTGTGCTCGATGACTACCTCAGGTTCCTCATTTTTCTTGTTTCCTTCTGGGCGATTGTAAGGCTTTCCTGGGGGTCGGCCTGGTTTTCTTCCTGGTATAGCTGGTAGAATCCGGATGTCTTCATTGTCGCTGTCTTCAAAGATTTCTCGAATCTGGAGAGTTGGTGTTTGTGCAAGGTACATCCTGTCTCTCTGTCTGGTCTGCTGTTGGCAGTTACTATTGCTTGGTTCTGCTCTTCTATTTGTTTCTGACTGACAATTCCTGGCAATATGCCCTTCTTCTCTGCATTTGTAGCATGTCAAGAATCGATCGTAATTCCTGTTGTTCTGATTGTTGGTCCGATTTGCTGGTTGGGCACTGTAAGAAGAGTTGTAAGACTGTTGTCTAGATTGGTACTGCTTTTTTTCGATGTTGGCGATGTGTGCTTCCATCCTGGCAAACTTGGTGGTTAACTCATCAATATCTCGCTTGGTAGGTACTGGTTTTCCAGTTGCTGTTGCATTGATGACTGGTGTAGGGTGGTATGGCTCGCTGACTTCTCTTCTTCTGAATATAGGTGCCACCATCTGTTGGTAGATGTCTTGACTTGGGTTTCATGCTAGCCAATATCTCTGAGCGAAATTGACTTTTCCAAGTAAGTTGAGAGTGGTAGGTGATGACTGGATTGCGAGTGCTAATTCTGCTTATATTCCTTGCATGAAGGTTGATTCTGCTACCTGATCTTGTACTGCATCTACATATCCTGTGGTTTCGATCATGTCTCGGACTTTGGTATAAAACTCCAAAGGTGACTGGCCTTTTTCTTGTACCATTTGCATGATCTGATCTCTCAACTGTTGTTGTATTTCTGCTGTATGATATCTGGTTCTCAACCATGTATAACAAGTTGTAATGGATGCTGCATCAGTTAGTGGTGCTGCTAATCCTCCGTTTGCTGCTCCTGCTGCAATTGCTACATTGTATTGGGTTTTTGCTAGTCCTCTAAGTGCTGCTACAATAATGCTACCATGTTGTACTGCATTTAGTCCTCTTGCTGCAACATAAAGTTGGATGTCATCAATGAATCAATTCACTGATTCGGCTGGTGTGTATCCTGAAAAGGTGGGTGATAATAGTGACATGTCGAAATTTTGTTCTGTTGGTTCTTCTTCTTGTTCTTCAAATAGTATGTTGATTTCAAAATTGTCAGTCCAATGCCAGATTGGTCTGTCCAATTCTTCTTGGTAGATGCTTTCTACTCCTTCACTGTCATGTTCACTTTCGGTTCCTTCTCTTGATAGTTGAATATGCTCGTAGGTGATAGTAATTCCAATAGTACTTGTCGATGCGTCTGATCTATCTGATTCTTGTGATAATCTTCAGTAGTGTTTCTGAATCAGTATCCTTACCAATCTTGGTGGTATGTCTGGATGGTCCGTTTTGTCAAGGTTGTTCATGGTAGTGAAAGTATATCACTGGGGTATATACTCAATAAAATTGAATATTACCCCCCCACGTTGGGCGCCAAAATGTGAGGATGAGACTCTGGAATCAGCTAAGTACGGAGGAGATAGGGGGCTCAATCAGGAACCAGTAGCTGGGCTAAAATCTGTACTGTAGGTAAAACCAAAGTGGAAAATCGGGGGTGTGGAGGAATAATACTACAAAAATATTAAAGTGTATGTTTAGAGGCGCTAGGGAATATTAGTCCCTTCAGATATGTATCAGCAATCAATTATCTGTTAGATGTCAAAAGATTCTCTTTCTCAGCTTGAATTCACTAAGCAATACTTTCTTCACCAGTTGCATTTGGATTATTAGACTTGTATTGGGCTCAAGCTCAGGCAAAGATTTATTGAATAGAAATAAAGGGGGAATATTTATACAGTTTTGAAGAGGTGCTATATGGGTAGCTGCCCTGTTACTACTCTCAAAACT
>RBNK01002475.1:0-10943 GCA_003990785.1 Endogone sp. FLAS-F59071 | reverse complement strand
TTTCATCATCTAATTATATTTTAACCTGATATATTATTTTATTATATCTTAGCTAATCAATTTGTACTAGGAGTTTTGGGCAGCCACCTGTATAGCACTCCTTCCAATTTGTATAAATACCCTACTTATAATTAATAATAAAATTCAGACTGCAACAAGCTAAGAAAGCTTCTTACAGACAACTCAAGGGATAATTCTGCAAAGTCTAAATAGACTTTGCAGAAGAAGTCTTAGTCTAGAACTAAGCAATAATTAGAGAGAAAGTTAAGAGACTTAAAACAAGAGAAGTTTATTTACAACAAAGCTTATTTCATTATATTCACTATTTAATATACTTTTTTATCAGTTATTTACTCATCTTTCAAGCTGCTATCACATAATCTACTAAGATATACTATAGTGAATATTTTACTATTAATATATTTTAGCCTATTACAATTAGTGCTAACTGGCAAAAATCATCAGATCATCAATTAAATTTTCATTATCTATTTTGCTTAACAAGAACAGCTGAAAACAAGTACAGCTGCCACCTTTAATAAAGTAATACTAAGTTGACCTAGGCCTAGATAATTGATATATTAGAGCAGCCAAGATAGATAATTAGAACTATAGTATATACCCTGTACTCAGGTACAGATTTAAATTACTAGTACAACCAGATTCCACCCAAGATAAGATCTATGCAAACTGAACAAATAAACTGAATAAACTAAAGAAGAAATGAAAAAATAAAAACTGAATAAATGAATAAATTATAACTATCTTGAAGCCAGTGCCCTCTGGTATATACTATAGAAAATGACTATAAGGATCACTGACACCTACTCTGAAGGAAAAATAAAAGAATTACAATCAATAATTAGACCTATAGAAAGATATTTGGCATGTAGTTTAATAAGAATATATATCCTCAGATCACTGACTAGATCAGGTCTCAAACATAATAAGCCCAAATGGAGTACTGAAAAAGACATTGAACACTTAAACAATTGCTAGATAGATAAATAACTTATCTTGCAGAAATCTATGAAGGAAGACAAAGCAATAGTTATCTACTTAGGTTGACTCCTAGATAGAAGAAGAATAATTTTTGAACATTTATTAATTATAAGAATCTTATACAATTTAATAGAAATTTTCTTATTAGATAAATATAGCAAAATCATAATACTTACTTGGATTAGTGATCAACTTAGTCAACCTCTAGAAACTTAATACTCTCCTTATCAGAATCAAATAGAATAACAGTAGAATTAGACAGAACAACAGTACAAACAAGAGATGGACTCCCTAGAGTATGTCAGTAGATAACTCTTACTGGTATCTGATATTTATCAAAAGAACCTACTGGAGAATCAGAAACTTTGCTCTTATCACTATTGAAGAGATTTATATAGAAATTAATAAGAATTCTCAATTCTGATAAAATTATTGAAGAACAAGATACTTATATATCATTAATATTAGGAGGCTCATTCTTTTTATCTGATGATCCTAAAGGTGCAGGACTTGATAATCTAGAAGTTGAGATTAGAATACTTAAATTGATTAAATCTAAGACTTAACTATCAACCCTAAAAGAATCCAAGTATCTTTTAAAAGTTACTGGATTTTGAGACAGTTCTAATTACATAAGAAAAATATAGCAGAAGAAAACTGTTAGTAAATGAAATTACTTTAAGAAAATCCTCATCTACTGCACCTACCAAGATATAGTATTACATCTATATCAAAGTCTTTATCAACTAGGAGCACATTATCATCAAAATCAAGTCTTGCTATAATAGCTACTTTAACCTCTTCTTCCTCCTCTTCTTTACATTTGAAATCTATAAGAAGACTTGCTACAGAACTAAGAGTTAATCCTGGTTTTATAATACCAAGAGTTACCCTTCTAACTTGAAGAAGAAGTAACTGAAGGTACTAGAAGATTATAATATATAATAAAATTATAGAAAAAAAAAAAATCAGTAATGATCAAGGATACTTCCAATCAATTACCAAAACTTAGACATACTTATCTATTGATGCTTAGAAGAATACTAATTAATATTATTGCTATTAGAATCTACTCTATGTTAAAGTTTTGATCTCTGAATGTGTTTTGGGGGGTAAAAGAGTGCAATGGCTCATAAAGCCAAATATGCGTATATTTATTAATGCTAATATATGATTGGTCAATACAGACAAAGATTATCTAAGCCACAATCAAGTAACGTACTATTGATCATTGATGGGAGAGAGAGATATAATAAGCTAATAATTTCAACACTCCCCCTGCTTAACATATCTTGATAAATATGTAAAAAAAAATAAAATATTCAACTGTACATCATGAATGGCATCCATGAAGTATATTTACTGTAAATAACTATATGTAAAATACTACTTGAGTAATACATAAGAATGACATGATAAGGGAAATAAAAGTTTTTGAAAAAGAAAGGTTAGTTATATAGGCCCATTTTTGTGATCAACATTTCAAGTCTGGGTCATGCAAGTGGCTTGGTTAATATATTAGCAATCATTTCATTTGTTGCCATATAAATGATATCTATCACCTTTGATTCAACTTTCTCTTGAATAAAGTGATGCTGAATGTTAATATGCTTTGATCGAGCATGATTAATTGGGTTTTTGGCAAGGGTAATTGCTGATTGGTTGTCTTCAAATAAGGTTGTCACACAATTCTGTAAATATCCTAGCTCATCCAATAGGGTGCATAGCCAAATGGCTTCTCTTGTCATATGTGCTAATGCCATATATTCTACTTCAGTTGATGATAGGACAACAGTTGGTTGGCACTTGCTTGACCAGCTGATGGCTCCCCCTGATAGGTTGAAAATATAGCCTGTAGTTGATCATCATATATTAATATCTCCTCCCCAGTTGGCATCACTGAAACTGATCATCTTTAGATCCTGATCGCATTCAAGGTACAGCTTATAATTGGCTGTTCCTTTAATATATCTTAATAATCGTTTAAGGGCATGGTGATGTTCTTGTATTGGATTGGCTGAAAATTGACTGATGATGCTAACAGCAGCAGCTAGATCAGGTCTTGTCCCGATCATCAGGTACATTATGCTACCGATTATTTATCTGAATAGATTTTGGTCTGCGGATTTTCCCCCTTCAGCTTTGAGTTGAATAGATGGATCAAGGGGTATACTGATTGGCTTGGCATCCATCATGTTAAATCTTGTAATGATTTAATTAGCAAAGTGACTTTGATCAATTGTGATTGTATGTGTTTTTTGATCGCATATGACTCGAATACCCAGAAAATGTTTAATTTCACCACAGTCCATCATATCAAATGTATTACTAAGCTCCACCTTGAATTTGTTTATCATTTTTATAGAATCAGCCAGAATTAGTAGATCATCGACATATATGGTAATAATTATCAGCAATTGATCATCTTGTCTTCTTCTTAGATAAATGCTATGATCTGATTGTAGTCTTGTAAAATTTGATTGGCTGAGGTAGTTGTCAATCTTCTGATTCCACATACGAAGTGATTGTTTTAGTTCATACAATGATCAATTGAGCTTACACACAGCTCTCGGTGATAGCTCCGATTAGTCAATTCCTTCAGGTACCATCATGTAGATCTCCTTATCAAGATCGCCATTCAGGAATACAGTTTTTACATCCATTTGGTGAATTTCTAAGTTTAGGGCTGCACCAATCGATAAAAGTGCTCTGATCGATGTGAATTTCACCATGAGAGCAAATGTTTCATCATAATCAATTCCTTGCTGTTGTGAATATCCCTTAGCAACTAATCTCACCTTATATCTGGTAACTGATCCATCAGTGTTGAGCTTCTTTTTAAATACCCATCTACATCCAATCAGCTTGCATCCTACAGGCACCTTAGGTACAATCATCTATATGTTATTATTCTTAAGTGATTTAAGCTCTTGATTGATCGCTTCCTGCCAAAGCCTTGCATTAGGCAGGGAAATTGCTTCCTTGTAGGTCATTGGGTCATTGGTCAATTCAATTAAATTAGCTTCTGGCATGTGATCTTATCAAATTTATAGGGCATCAGTATCTATCAATTGTTCGATTAGCTCCCAGATGTTGTCATCATTATCATTATAGCCTAGCCATTTTACCAGATATTGCCTTTTTTCATCAATCTTGCATTCTCCAATGATCACTTCAATGATATATTCTTAATCTTCTGGGTTGATGATTGTTAGGGATTTTAATATAATAGATTCATCAAATGTAATGTCGTGGCTGATCACTATCTTCCTATTGGTTGGATCGCAGAGCCTGTATGCCTTCTTTTCATCATGATAGTCAATCATTTTAAGCTTTTTGGATCAGGGTGCCAGTTTCAACCTTTTCCTTTGTGAATATGCATATATGCATCAGCCCATATGATGTGTAAGTTACTGATATCAGGCTTGTGACCATGCCATAATTCAAACAGTGAAGCACTCTCCTTATTAGCTCGCATTAGCAATTAGTTGTGTAAATATGTAGCACTTGTAGCAAGTTTAGCCCAAAGTTCGTCAAGTATGTTGGCAGTGATTTTAACAGCCTGGATCGACTCCATCAATGTCCGATTATATTGTTCAGTGATACTGTTTTGTTGCAGCATGTCTGGCATTGTCATTTCATGATGAATTCCATTTTTAATTAAAAATTTGTACATCTCAGTGTTTACATACTCTCCCCCTCTATTGGATTGAAGAATCTTCAGTTTTTGGTCTGATTGTGTTTCGGCAAATACTTTAAATGCCTGGAATCGATTGAATATATCACTTTTGTTATCAATAAAATATGTTATGATGTAGCAAGTGGTATCATTGATGAATGTTAATATATATTTCGCTCCATTGACTGATGGCATGGGCATTGGCCTGTACAGATCTGAGTGCACCCTTCCAATAGGCTCTATCAATTGATTTTCATATGTTCAAAAGGCTTGTGGTGCGATTTTGCATGTTCATACCTAGCGCATATTTCAATTTGTGCGGTTGGCAGCCGCACATCTCTGAGCCCTATAACAAATTTGTTAATTGATTGCAAAGTATTTTGGCCCAGATGGCCCAGCCAGTGATGCCATAGTATATAGTCATCAATCTTGGAATCGGCGATGTTTGCTTTTAGCTCTGGTGATGTCGATAAATGAAATAGGTCACCATTGGCTTGTCCGATTTTGATTTCCTCATAATTCACGCTGATTTTAACTACTGATCCATCGCTTTTGAAGGTTAAGTCATTTCTGTCACGTGTCAATGCTTATACAGATATTAAATTTCTGGTGATTTTTGGTACATATAAAATGTTCCGTAAATTCAGCTCGTCGTCGAGCTCAATCATTCCAATATGCATAGTGTATAGCCTCTCATTCCTTACACATGTGATCAAGCCATCGTGCTCAGCTATCATCTCGAAAATCTCTCATTGGTTAAACATATGTTGCATGGTGCCTGAATCAATGATGGTACTAATCACCAGATTTGCTTTAGCTCTCGGTTTAGCCTTTTCTTTTTCTGTTTTTACTCAATCATTGAATTTGTTACATTGGAATGTTTTGTGTTCTCTCTCACAGACATAACATTTCTAAGGATATCCCTGAAAATTCCTGCCTTGATAGGCTCCGTGATCACTGCCTTGATCACTTCTGTTATTATAATAACCTTCTTGATTGTTTCCGTTGGCGTTGTTATAGCCTCCTCGATTGCTTCCATTATTGTTGTTATAGCCTCGGCCTCGTCTGGTGCTTCTGCCTCAGTTGCCATGACCACCACCTCGGTAGCTATCTCGGTAGCTGTCTTAGTCTGTCACGTGGGCTTCGTTGCACTTCTGCTTACTATCTGAGTCGAACCTGATGCATACGAGTTATAAAGCCTCCAGTGTTGTCAGCATATTCTCCTATACAAGTATTAATTCTCGGTACCTGGGGCTTAGACCCCAGAGATATTATGGTATAGCTTCTGTATTGGTTATGTCTTCAATTTGCGCCATAATTTGGTTGAATGTATCATTATAATCTTCAATCGATCCCTTTTACTTCATCAGCACAAGCTTATCACGCATTTATAACAATTGTTCCATTGGTGCATATTTTTGTATCATAGCCTCTTTAAGCTCATTCCACAAATCAAATTCTTCTGATGTGTTCATGTGCCTCTATAGCTACATTTTAGCATTGCCTGTAATTTCACTAATCACTGCATTGACTTCCTCCTTTTATACTGATAGATCGGCACTGGTGATAAATTGCTCTACAGCATCAAAGTAATTAAACAGTTTGGGTGTGCCTCCTGACCTATCAAATTTGTTGATCGATCTCAGATACTCCTTCGCCAGATCATTAAGCTTTGTTGATATTGTTAGTGATGGTGATTGTATTTATATTTGTGGCATGTTGCCTTCTGTAGCTGTATTCTGATTGGTTGGCATGCTAGATAATGCATTTGTTTTGTTGATTTTTGCCATTAATTTACCCAATAGAGTTGCTAGCATATCTAATTTATCTTCCTGATTTCTGATCATTGTAGCTATCTCTTCCTGTCAATCAAGGCTAAATTCTATATTGCTCTGATGATTGCCATCCAATCCTTCGTCATTATTAAGGGATTGATATCTGTTGTCTGTTTTTGATTTAGATCACAATCTTGTCGATCTTGTTGCTAACAATGATATATATAGATTATCCATTTCGTTGTGTCATGTCATTGAATGCTATGTTGTTATGTATTGTTTATCATATTGCTTTATTGCGATATCATTTGTCGCGTTGTTTATCATATTGTTTGATGTGTTGTTTACAATGTTAAATAAATGCTTACTGTAATCGCAGTTGTAATTGCTATAATTGCATAGATCTTAGGTTGTCGAGCTGCAATTTGAGTGGCTTGGGGCTTATAACCTGTTAAAGTTTTGATCTCTGAATGTGTTTTTGGGGGTAAAAGAGCACAATGGCTTATAAAGCCAAATATGTGTGTATTTATTAATGCTCATATATGATTGGTCGATATAGATAAAGATCGTCTAAGCCACAATCGAGTGACATACCATCAATCATTGATGGGAGAGAGATATAATAAGCTAATAATTTCAACACTATATCCTATAAAATAATTTTAAAAATGTTTATTAATCATAAGAAACCTATAGAATTTATTAGGAATTCTCTCTTTGAACAAACTCAACAAAAATCATATTACTTACTTGGATGAGCAACTAACTTAATCAACCTCTGGGAACTCATTGCTCTCCTTATCAGAATCAAATAGAATAATAGCAGAATTAGACAAAACAACAGCATAAACAAGAGATAGACTCTCTAGAGTATGCTAGCTTTGAATAGCCCTTACTGAAGTCTGATATCTATCAGAAGAACCTGCTGGAGAATCAGGAACTTCACTCTTATCTCTAATGAAAAGATTTACATAAAAAATTAATAGAAATTCTTAATCCCAATGAAATCAGTGAAGTAGATATTTACCCATTAACAACTTCAGAAGGTTCATTCTCCTTATCTGATACCTTGATCTCAGATAGTTCCAAAGGTACAGGACTTAGACTATTTGGACTTGACAATTCAGGAGTTGAGACCAGAATGCTTGAATTAATCAAATCCAAGACTTGACTAAAAGAATCCAAGTATCCTTCAGAAGTCACTAGATTTTGGGACAGTTCTAATTACATAAGGAAAATATAGTAGAAGAAAACTATTAGTAAATGAAAATACTTCAGGAAGATCCCTACCTATTACATATCAGGATATAGCATTGTATCTGCATCAAAGCCCTCATCAACTGGGAGTAGCTAAGTTACTATACTATTGTCATTATCATCAAAATCAAGGCTCACTGCTATAGCTGCTTTAACCTTTTCTTTCTCCTCTTCTTTATATTCAAAATCTATAAGAAGACTTACCATAAGACTAGAAGTTAATCCTAGTTTATAATACTAAGAATTGGAGCTCTCGCTCTTGGAGAAGAAGGAGTCAAGTTTAAATTACATAATCATAAGAAAGAAAAATCAGTAAATCAAGAACACTTCCAATCAATCACTAAAACTCAGACACTTATCAGTTTATTAACACTTGAAAGAATGCCAATCAACCTTGTTGACATTATCAGAATTCACATCTTGAGACCACTTGCCAAGGATAGAAGGACTTGAGGGAGAAGTCTTATAAACAATCTTGCTATCATAAAGGATACTAAGAGGATTCAACTCCATGAAATCATTATAAGTAACTGATCATTAAAACTGTAAAGTTATAATAGAAGTATATGGAAAAGGAGTAGAGTGTGATTTAGAAGACTTTTGGAGTTTAAAGTTGCAAAACAGATAGCAGATAACCTCACTCTTATACCTATCAGAATCATATATAAATAATCACTCAAAACCCACCTTGAATCTTAGTATTACTTCAAGGACTTACTTAGGCTAAAAAGAGATAGATCTTATTGCTAACAACCCTAGTTAGAGAGAAAGAAGAACAGATGAATCTGAATAACAAAAGTAAATATATGATGAGATACTCAAAATGAAATTTAGTTATGAAGCTTACACCAGCTAGAACAAATTGCTAAAAGAAAGTGAGTCACTAGAAATAAAATCATATATGAATCCCATACCCCAAGATCTCATGACTAATACTTTATAGCAAGATTCAGCAAGACTGACTGATAGCATTCAGTCTAACTAATATACAGCTAGTATATATACACACTCACCTAAATCACTCATCTCATTCTGAGAGAATGACTGATGAATTATCAGCCCAACTAATAAATAAGCTTATATAAATGAGCCAGAAAGCCAGAGGATACCTAATCAAAAACTCAATCTATGTCTAAATGACCTGAGAGTTAGAAAGGAAAATAGATAAACAAATCAGTTCATACCTGAAAAACAAGTTCAGAATAAATAAATATTAGAATCACTTGACTCTAGACATAAATAAAACAAATCATACAAGACCACTTCTTATAGTAAGATCTTAAGTTACCTACTGAAATCAGTAGCATAACTCACATATATACTATATGAAGAGATTTTTGAGAATTCTAGTAAGATCTTTATGACAAAAAAAAAAAAAAAAAAAAAAAAAAAAAAAAAAAAAAAAAAAGTCAGAATAACTAAAATAAGCAAGTCGAGAGCTATGAATCTAGAATGACAAAATGACTAAACAAATCTAGAATGACCATAGACATACTCGGACAAATCAGTATAGAGAATAATAACAATATATGGAGAAGAGATTATAAAAAAAAGAAATAGTAAGCTTAGATCTTCAGTTATATATTGTGATAGACTAAAATATATTAATAGTGAAATGCTTTGGTATTGAGCAAGTGCAGAAAATACATTTTAGGGGTCTTAGTAGATTATGTAATAGTAGCTTTAAAGAGTGGTTGACTGGTAGAAAAGTATATTAAATAGTGAATATAATAATCTTTGTTGTAAATAATAAACTTCTCTCTTTCTCTAATTATTGCTTAGTCCTAGACTAAGGCTTATGGAGCCTACTTAAAGGTCTTATCTATTCCTTAGGTTGTCTATAAGAAGCTTTCTTAGCTTATTACAGTTCAAATTTTATTAATAATTATAAAAGGGGTATTTATAAGAAATTACAAATTAAAGAAAGTGTCATATGGATAGCTACCCAAAACTCCTAGTATAAATTAATTGGCTAAGGTAAAATAAAAATACTATATCAAGTTATAATATAATTGAGTAGTAAAATAATATATCAGATCAAAATACTATTTTAGGTTATGATAATATTATAGATCTCAATAATATTAAGAGTCTTAATAACATTGAGAGTTATATGACTGTGATTTCACATGATTAAAATATATATTGTCACAAAATGTTCTATCACATCTCTTTCTTTTCTTTGAGTTAGAGTTTAAGATATAGTTCTGACTTAAAGAAATCTCTCTGTAATTGTTTTACTTCCTCCTCTAATTCCTTTATATCATCTTGTATAAGTTGATTTAGTTGGAAAACACTATATTAGAAATAGCTAAAAGCATCAGGCTTGTGCTTAAATAGCTGATAGATTCATTCAGCCATTTTGGTAGCATAGATAGGGAGTGCTCCTTTAAGGGTTCATTAACAGATCTCCCTGTCCTTTCAGTTCCAAATGTGTTCAACTTCTTCTTCTTAAAGTTGTGCAATTCGATAGTACTCCTTCTATTCATTGATTTATGCCAAGTGCTATCTTCTTTAAATATTGTGTAAAATCAATTGGGTCTTCTGTAAGGTCAATCCTTCCATCTCCTTGAGGTCTTCTAGGAGTTCTATATGTCAGTAAACCTTAATCAAGCTAACTCGAACTTCATAGAAGTTGTTTCAGTAGGGTATAGTATTTCTTGAGGTGGTTTTAGTGAACAGTGTAGGGTAGGATTATTCCTGTCATTTTTTGTAACTGATATGTGGTTCCTTTTATACTTGCAATATAGTATGGTTCTTCCTATTTTAGATTCAATTTTGCTGACTATGAAGACTCTACTATGTTCCAGTATAGTAAGATCTGATCACTGATCTTTAACTTTTCAGTCTCCTTATATTTCTTATTGTAATTCTTCTTTTGACAATCTTATGCAATGGTAATAAATTCTCTTACCTTATTTTGGACATCATATAATTCTTGAATTTCCTTTATCATATAGTGTTTTATTTATGCTTTCCAGAGGATATAGCTAAGTTTTGAAGTAATCATTACTTAGTTTACTAGCTAATGAGCTTTTCTTTTATAAACAAACTCAAAAGGGATAAACTTTATTATCTCTTATTTTATTGTTTATAGTGCAAATGTAAGAGTGATATTATTAGACATTACAAATAACCGTTACTGTGCCACAGCACTTCTTAGAACATTCTAATTACTTAAATCTGAAAGAAGAAACCAATACTTCCTTATCAGGATCAGATACAGAAGA
>RBNK01002474.1:0-10944 GCA_003990785.1 Endogone sp. FLAS-F59071 | reverse complement strand
AGTTAAGAAGTAAGAGATTAATAAGAAAATTACTCTATTATAAAGAGAAAAATATTTAAAAATAAAAATTTATTAATAGTATGATAGTTAATCTTAAATTTGCCTAATCTCTAAGAATTTACTACTATACTTAATTTGGAGTTATTATTACTTTCTATTTTTAGTTGTTTCATATATTTAAGCTCTATAAAGTTTCTAGCAATATGATAACACTATTAGAATATAATAAAGTTACTAGCAGTAAGATAATACTACTAGTGTTATTATAATTTATAATTATTAAATAATATTTTTGTAGCAAAGTCTTTTAGTTTTTTAATTTTATATAAATATCTTCTTTATTTTTTATTAAATAAATTAGTTTTACTTAAGTTTTGAAATATTTCAATAATAGTCAGTTATAGTAAAGCTTAAAAAGTATAGTATATTATAATAATAAATTTGTAAGACTTTAGTCTTCCATTGTAGAATATATGACTTCCATCAGGAAACTATTTTCAGTTCATAGTCTATGACTAGCATCTATACTTATAGGCTATTCTTAGGCTGTTTGCAGGCTGTTCTAGCCAGTTTATAGTTTACAATATTGTTCTAGAGATGTTCATGGTTCATGATATTGTTCTAGTAGAGTTCT
Source organism: Endogone sp. FLAS-F59071 (assembly GCA_003990785.1). Classification (NCBI taxonomy): domain Eukaryota; kingdom Fungi; phylum Mucoromycota; class Endogonomycetes; order Endogonales; family Endogonaceae; genus Endogone; species Endogone sp. FLAS-F59071. Next base: position 10,310 of record RBNK01002474.1, on the reverse strand, counting down.
AGGGTAGTTCATAGCTGTTCACTAATAATAGTTTATAGTTTATAACTAGTATCTGTGTCTATAGCTATTTTGTTTGTAGCTCTTTGTTAAATAGTTTGCAGCTCTTAGTAAAATAGTTTACAAATTAATTAACCATTTTTCTGATGTTACCAAGTCTTGGTATCTTATATACTATATATATTAGTGATATATAAATATTATAACTTCTTAGATTATTATATAATTGTATAGCTTTGTAGAATCATTTTCTATTCTAACCTCTATATTTTTAGATATTTGAGCTTGAATCTTTTACCCTCTTTTCTTTTCTTCTTTTTCTATAATAGTATTTATGCTATATATCTAGTTATCATTTTGTATAAATAGCTTAATATTTTACTTCAATAAAAAGCAGTTAAAATTGTTGTCTTCTTATTAATCATATATGTGAAAGCCTTGGAATAGCTTTAAAAATAGATCAGCACTCTTATTCTTATGTATCATTTTATCTGATATCTACTTTTTTATTATTATTACTCATCACAGCAAGCTGGTAGAGAATTTACATTCTTGCATTTGTTTATATTTGATATTATATATCAATATTTTATTATTATATTTAGTAGAGAACCTGGGTAGGTTCCTATAACTGATACTATATTCTAGCTAGCAAATAATTTCTTACCTATTATAATAGAAAATTAACTATATTTATAGGTTATATACTTATTAAATCAGTTATATAGGTTCTTTAAAGTTTCAAACTCTTTGCTACTATCAAAAGCTATATCAAGGCTTAGTAATATGCTATACTGTATATTATCCTTCAGAGATCTGCCAAAATTACTTTTAATATTAAGGCAATGGTCTTGAACTCTATTATTGATCCTACTTCTAACATAACCTAGCTTATGACAATTAAGACTTAGCTTTACATCACCTACTATATATTAAACATTTAGTAAAACCTAAAAGATTAACTACAAGATATTCAACAAGAATTAACTAAAAGTTTTTCAATATTTTATACCCAAGTTTAGTATAATATTATACTTGCTGAATACCCCACTGTCACTACTAACCTTGTTACTAAAACTTCCTTCATAAACAGACTACATAGAGAGATAGCTACTATAGTCAGGTTATTACCAATCACTCTAGATTTAAAGAAAAAGGTCAACTATGCATAGAAGCTATAGTCAGTATGTATAGAAGATCAGCTAAATACTTACTATCAAACTTTCACTTCTCACTTGTAAGCTGCTGTATCTGGAGCTATCAATATGAAGCCTTGAGATATTAAACCTATAATAGTTGAGTAGAATACTCTAATGAGACTATAAGCCAAGAGTAACCCTACTATTGACTAGCTGACTAAAGTTATAAGCTGAATGACTACTTATATTGCTAATATGGACAGGAAGTTAGAAGCCTATATACCTGCTGTGATGGAAATATTTTTATTACATTGAATTGCTCAAAAACGTATTTGTGCCACAGTACTACTTTACTTAGTATATTTCTTAGTTAGAGTAGTATATTTCTACATTTATATTATCAATTTCCAAATCATGAATTGTATAATTCTGCCAACAATTGTTCTGATTGCCAACAAATGTTCACATTGCCAACAAATGTTTGTATCTTGAACATTTGTTCATTTTCCTATTTTTAGTACTTTATTCTACCAGTATTTTATTATTTTATTACTTAGCAATCTGTATAAATACCCCTCTTACAATTATCAATAAAATTTGGACTGTAACAAGCTAAGAAAGCTTCTTACAGACAACCTGAGGGATAATCCTACAAAGTCTAAATAGACTTTGCAGAAGAAGCCTTAGTCTGGGACTAAGCAATAGTTAGAGAGAAAGAGAAATTTATTTGCAACAAAGCTTATTACATTATATTCACTATTTAATATACTTTTCTACCAGTCCACTACCCTTCAAGCCACTACTATATAATCTGCTAAGACCCCCTAAGATAGGCTATAGTGAATATTTTTTTGCTGTTAGAATATTTTAGTCTGTCACAATTGGTACTGACTGGCAGGAAATCATCAGATCATTAATTAGATTTCTATCATCTACATTGCTTAACAAGAGCTTGCTGAAACCCTTAGTAAAAGACTCTATAGCAATAAAGAAGTAAATGAATTCAAAAGCAGGCAAACTTTGAAAGACAAGCAACCTTGAGAAAAGACATTTATGAAATGTTAGTTGAATAGACTTTTATCACTGAATCAGCACTTAACTGAACTGATGAAAAATTATAACTACCTCGAAGCCAGCGCCCCCTGGTATATACTATAGGAAATGACTATAAGGACCACTGACGCCCACTCTGGAGGAAGAATAAATGATCAAATGATGATTGGACCTACAATTGCAGGAGAAAGATATTTATCAGTATTAAGAGACATTCGGCATATAGTTTGACAGAACATACATCCTTGGATTACTGACTAGATCAGGTCCTGGACATGATAAGCCCAAATGGAGTGGAATAGACATTGTAATGAAGCAAAAGACATTGGATACTAGAACAATTGACAGACAGATAGATATATCTCGTGGAAACCCTTGGAGGAAGACAAAGTAATAGATAGCTATCTACTTAGGTTGACTCCTAGATAGAAGAAGAACAATTATTGAACATTTATTAATTATGAGTATCCTATAAGAATTTATTAGAAAATCTCTCCCTCAAAAAATATAGCAGAATTATAATACTTACTTTGATGAGCGATCAACCTGGAAATTCCTCTTCCTCATCAATATCAGACAGAATCATAGGAGAAAAATAATCAAATGAATCAATATCAGAATCAGACTCCAAAGCTGGCTCAGGTCTCTCATCATTATCATCATCATCAGAATACTGGCTAGAAGCCTCAGCCACAGGAAACCCCCACCACTGACTAGGACTATATTCTTCATCATTATCATTATTTTCAATAGTACTGATGACTAAGATGTTGGACTGATCTGTGTCCACATCTACATCTGCATCCACATCTGTATCTGAAGGACTCAGTATTAGACTGCTAAAGATTGGAGAATCGACATAATGTATAGAAGGAGCCAGAGATGCTAGAAGATTATAATATATAGCAAAATCATAGGAAAAGATATCAGACACTTCCAGTTGATCAGATAGATATCTCGTACCTTGAATCATTTACTCACCAACCTATCGATGCTTGGGAGAATGCTCATCATCGACATCCTCAGAATCTGCATCCTAAAAACCTGGAGGAGTTTTGCAGATGATCTTCTCGTTATCCCAGCGATGCTTGCCAAGGACAAAAGAACTTGAGAGAGGGGTTTCATGAATGATCTTACCGTCATCGTCATCCTAGCGATACTTGCTAAGAACAGAAGTAACTAGATATTATTAGTACTGCAAAGTCATAATGGAAGTATAGGAGAAAGGAGTAGTGTGTGATTTAGAAGACTTTTTGGAGTTTGGAGTTGCAAAATAGAGATGTCAGACGACCCCATTCTTATACCCACCAGGAATCACACACAAGAACAACCTAGAATCTTGTAACCCAGAATAGTCCACCTCTGACTACCCAAGTACCCACCCCGAATCTTGGTGCGACCTCAAGAACTTATCTAGAAAGAGACACCTCATTGCTAACCTAAGCAGACAACCCTTGTTGAAGAGAACAGATAAATTTAAACAATAAGAGAAGCTAGACACATAACAAGATTCAGCCACGAAGCTTACAAAGATATACCTTCCCCAGCTAAGAAATAAATCGCTAAAAGAAAGCAAGTTACCAAGCTCAGAAATGGAATCATATGCAAATCCCATGCCCCCAGAAGCTAGGACACTTCATGGTGAAATTCAGTCTGACCGATATACAGCATTCAGACACACATACATACATCCACTCAAATCACTTACCTCATTGCCAATGGTTCTAGCCCACTAATAACCCTAGCGAACGACCAACGAATCAGTTCAGATCATCAGCATCGAATGAGCTTACACAGAAAGCTAAGACATCTGACCAAGGACCTGATCTATATGAATAACCTAAGAGTTAGAAGGAAAATAGACAATGAATCAGCTCATGCCCGAAAGCTCATTTGAATCACACCACCAGATCACTCAACCTACCCCTAGGTGTAAATAAAACAAATCACAGTACCCAAATCATACAAGGAATGAAGGAATGTATCACAACTACCACATATAGTAAAATCTTAAGTTACATACTGAAATCAGCAGAATGACTCACATGCGCACTATGCAGAGAGATCCTTGAAGATTCTAGTAAGATCTGTAATAAAAAAAAAAGGGGGGAGAAAATGAAAGAAAGTCAGAATGACTAAAACAAGTAAGATGAGTGTCACGAATCCAGAACGACCATGTATCTGTGTACCCGAACAGATGTACCCACATACCTCAGATAGATAGATGTACAGACAGATGAATCAATATAGAGAACAACATATGGAAGATTTAGGAGATTTTGAAAAAGGAAGAGTAAGCACAGTTTTTAGTTATATATTCCTGTTTTTTTTTAATATTTCAATGCTCTCGGAGTCTATTTTATTCAGTTATCACAGTTACATCAGTTATTTTATTCATCAAACAATTATTATTATTTTCTTTTATTTTATTTATCTCTGCATCGAACAATGATGCACCTGATTGATTTTACCCCCTTTTTATTATTATTGTAATGCACCCAATCGATTTCCATTTTCTTTGATGTATTTTTTTCCTTTTTCCTCTGATGTATTTCATTTATCATCTCAGTAACTTATTCTCTTTTATTCAGATCAGACATTATTATTTTATTTGGTAATCTTCGATAGATACTTATTTTATTTATTTAGTATTTTCTTATATTTTGGATGACTGACAGATTTAACTGAAGACCTAGTGACTATGCTATGATTACACGCACACAATTTCGGAGACTTGTGCACCAGAGCTTATATTATTAGCTTCTCTTGTATAAATAGCCAACAATTCCCCAACTCACACTGCTGCTGCTACCAAGAATAGATGATGATGACTATTCTGTACCTGACCGAGTCTTGGATACCTTCTACACTATTAATGACCTAGAAGTCCACCCTGTACCCATACAAGGAGATGCCTTTGCAAGAGCAAGAGCAATTAGTACCAACTTCCAATGAGCTACAATTCGACATTGACAAGAAGAACTCAAAGGATATTTTGAACTTAGTAGACTATTAGACAATATTACCAGACAGCAACATCAAGAACTATGATAATCTGCAGCAGCCACAGAGTTATTACTTCACAATTTCCAGACAGTAAACAGAGTTTACAAACTTTTCCAACAAGATCCTAATACTATATAAAGAGTCAATGTCCCTGCTAAAGAAATCTATGCCCTGAAAAGTCATGAACTGGAAACACTTGTAGCTGAAATTCAAGAAATGGACAATTTAGAACTGCATGAAATTTATCTTATTCAGACCATCAAGATTGAGGACTAAATGGAATTTTGAATGTGTAAGAAAATATATGCAGATGCAATTTCTCACACAGGGAGGAGATGTGATGGAAATATTTTTATTATATTGAATTGCTCAAAAATGTATTTGTACCATAGTACTACTTTACTTAGTATATTTCTTAGTTAGAGTAGTATATTTCTACATTTATATTATTAATTTCTAAATCACAAATTGCATAATTCTGCCAACAATTATTCTGATTACTAACAAATGTTTGTATTACCAACAAATGTTCACATCTTGAACATTTATTCATTTTCCTATTTTTAGTACTTTATTCTATCAGTATTTTATTATTTTATTACTTAGCAATCTGTATAAATATCCCTCTTGTAATTATCAATAAAATTTGGACTACAACAAGCTAAGAAAGCTTTTTATAGATAACCCAAGGGATAATCCTGCAAAGTCTAAATAGACTTTGCAGAAGAAGCCTTAGTCTGAGACTAAGCAATGGTTAGAGAGAAAGAGAAATTTATTTGCAACAAAGCTTATTACATTATATTCACTATTTAATACACTTTTCTACCAGTCCACCACTCTTCAAGCTGCTACCGCATAATTCACTAAGACCCCCTAAGATAGGCTACAGTGAATATTTTTTTGCTGTTAGAATATTTTAGTCTATTACACTGCCTAACAGTTTACTACAGACTTAGGAAAAGCTCTAATAAGACTATACTTAAGCTGTCATGGCAACTACTGGTATAAGGACTATCTGAAGAAGACTACAAGATGTTTCTGCTATAGTAAAGAAAGTTATATATAATAGAATTGTATACAGTATTAACAATACATAAAGTATAAGTATATAGTAGTATGATATCTAACTGAATCAATCTATATCACCCAGTTATATAGATAGATAAATATTATATAATTTGAAATTAGTAATAATAATGATAATAGTTATAATAGTTATAATAACAGCTACAATACTAGAAGAGGTTATTATAGTAACAATTATGATAAGGACAACAATAATGATATCTATAAAGCTTACAAAGCTTATAAAGCTTATAAAGCTTATCCCACTCTTCTTAGTCAATGATCTGGCTGACTTAAAAAGAATATTGGTACTCTATACAGTATATTACCCAAGGTGATTTTGAAGCTGAAGCTGAGCTGGAATAGTTAAGAAGCCTAGAATAGAGGAGAAGTAGAAGACAATATCTTCAATAAGAAGCTCTAACAGTTAATCTAAGAACAAAGGTAAAAGGATATGCTGATAGTTGAGAGCAATAAAGAAAAAAAGTTATATAGATATTATAAATATAACTTTGACCTTGGAAAGAAGCTCCTGAAGATAGAGATATCAGTACTAATTGGAGAGCTTTTACAGTATCTAATAATGTATTAGCAAGTATATCATATCCTGCTATAGAATCTAAGCTGGGAAACTATAGAAGTTAATGTGATACAAGTCGAAACTGACCAACCTAAGAAGTCCTTTGCCTATGCTTAGTGTAGAATTGAAGAAACAATAATCCTTTATATTATTAATACTAGAGCAAAAGATTGTATTATTAGTAAGATATTACTTAATAGAATTTGTTAGTATATAAAAGCAGCTATAAAGTAAATAATATCGGTTGCTGATAGATATATATTAACCCCACTAGGAAAGATCTTTGATCTCCCTATTCAATTCAGAAAGATTATCATCTCTATAACAGCTATAGTTATTAATACTATCTCTTATAATCTTTTGATCAGGAATAAATAGTTAGTTAAGGCTTGAGCCATCATTAATATAGGTATCTACAAAATGAAGATCAAATAGAAAGGTTACAAATATAAGATATTACTTGATATAGAGCAAAGCATCTAACTGCAAATGGTAGACAGTAATAATGAAGAAGATGAATACTGTCATATCGAACAGAATGTAGTGTTGTTCTTATATAAGATAGACTATATAATACCTCTGAGCTGAGCCAATTTAAATAATATAGGAATTGACCTAGCCCTCATTGAAGATGTTGTGATCAAGCCTTGGGAAATATACTCAACAGATATCAGCTTTTTAGATAAACATCTCAGACAAATCTACCCAAGGAGCCTGCTAGCTCTCTAAGGCCTGAGGATAGAAAAAGTCATTGATCCAAACTATGAGGGTAAACTTAAGCTTATCTTTAGCAACTGTAATCCAAGGGAAATAATCTATATCTACAAAGGAGATTTTATTACCCAGATGTCAATATACCAGATCTATACAATAGATATATATATAGTCATAGTAAGAAAGAAGATCATTAAGAAGGAATATAGATAATAGAAGACTGATTGATATAGTTATAAGATTAGTAAGAATATGACCAGCAAATAACAGAATGCAATTTAAGAACTCATATATAAGTTCAAAGATATTCTAGCGATAAGCTTTGAGAAGATCCAAGTTAGTAAACCCAAGTACTTCTATGATATTAATATAGATAACTATGCTTCTATCAAGCAAAGACCCTATAGAATACCACTGGCTTACTGCAAATAATAATAAGAAGAAAATAAGTGACTTAAGAATACCAAAGTTATATGATGATCATACAATCTATAGAGCTTTCTATCTATCTTTATACCAAAAAAAGAAGCTGAGCCTAGTACCTTTATCTTCCAGCAGTATTACGATTTTTAGCTATTGAATAATATTATAAAAAAGAATACCTTTCCTTTATCTTTGATTGATAATATCTTGAGTATACTAGAGTCTAGAGCAAAATAGCTGTCCATAATCAATCTGTTTTCTAGATTTTCCAGATTGGTCTCATACTCTGAGTTATTAAACAGATGGCCTATATTATAATAGAAGAATAATGAGAATATCTAAGAATACCTTTTGAACTATACAATGCCTTCACTATATTCTAGTATATAATAAATAAAATATTCAAAGATCTGGTTGGAAAAGATCTTCTAGTCTATATCAATAATGTAATAATCTATATAAAAATATTCAAAGCTCATCTGGTAATCCTATAGGAGATCTTACTTGGACTATAATAGAAAAGCCTTTTCTTGAAGCTAAACAAGTATATATTTATAACTGACTATATCCAAATTCTAAGCTTCATCATCAACAAGAATAGCTTGAGAACTAATCTAGAGAAGATTGTTATCATCATCAAGTTTCCTTGACCTACCAACTAAATAATAACTAGAGCCTTTCTAGACTTGCATTAGGAAACTATTTTCAGTTCATAGTCTATGACTAGTATCCATACTCATAGGCTGTTTGCAGGCTGTTCACAGGCTGTTCTAGCTAGTTTGTAGTTCATGATATTGTTTTAGTAAAGTTCTAAAGTAGTTTATAGCTATTCATAGCTGTTCACCAATAATAGATTATAGTCTATAACTAGCATCCATATTTATAGCAATTTTGTTTATAGCTTTTAGTAAAATAGTTTGCAGCTCTTAGTAAAATAATTTATAGATTAATTAACTATTTTTCTAATATAGCTATATATTATTAACAGTTTATTTGAAACTTCACAGAGATTATCACTCCTCTCAACTGATTACTATATAAGAACCTTCAGTTCAGCTGACATAACAAGCAATAATGGGCTTTTAATACAATCAAGTTTGAGCTTTGTTTGGAGCTAGTTCTAGTATGACCTGACTAGAGCAAGATATTTTACCTATATATAGATGTATACTTAATAAAACTTAGTATAGTTTTATTTCAAGATGAAGATCAAGAATAGAAAAGAGTTATTCTTTACTAAAGTTAAGTGACATCTAGGATAAAATAAAACTATAGTCTAATAAAACTTGAATACTTAGTAATAGTCTAGGTTATTAAGAAGCTAAGATACTATTTAATTAGCTGATACTTCAAGATTATTACTAACTATAGTACACTCAAGTAGCTTTTCGATATGAAGGACCCATATAAGATATATACCTATTGAATAGTTATATTGCAAGAGTATAATGTCAAGATCCTATATTGTAAGGAGAGCAAATATTAAAATGTAGATATACTCTTAAAAATTCTACATAGTACTCAAGATAGGGCACTATCCTAATAAACTGAATACTATAATAACTTTATAGTTTGATTGACAATATATAAGGTAAGAGAAGATATAGATGAGTAGACAAAGAATATATTAACAATGACAGAGAGGTAGTATGAGTTAGAAGGAACAATGCTTTATTATAAGAGATATAGAATATTAGTACTAGTTATATAAGAAGGAAAAACAAATAACATTATCAAGCTAGTATATAACCATCATCTTACTAGCCATATAAGTCAGGTAAATATATATTATAAACTATAAGGTTATACATAGTAGCCAGCAATGTAAAATAATGTAGTAAAATATATATGACAATATAATATATATTAAAAATGAGTACGAGTAAAGGATATACCTAAAGCAAGATCAGTAACAATTTAAGCAAAGCTATTTTCACATATTAGTATCAATATCATAAGTCTGATACCTATTATACTAATAGAGAAGAAATATATTATTTTATCAGTAAATTTTTTCATGAAGTATGTCAAGGCAGTTACTATCAAGAATACTGATATATAAATAGTTATTAAGTTTTTATATACAAATATTATTTATAGATATAGAGTACTTAAGGAAATTACAAGTAACTATAAGACTAAATTTCTTAATGAATTAGTATAAGAGTTAGAATAGATGTACTACATCAAATATATTTAAATAATATCTTATCACCCCTAAGGAAACAGATAGATAGAACAAACCAATTAAATAGTCAAAAATATCCTTACCAAGATTATCAGCCAAGAAAACATATAAGACTATTACCTTAATAGTACTCTTTTTGCCATAT
>RBNK01002473.1:0-10950 GCA_003990785.1 Endogone sp. FLAS-F59071 | reverse complement strand
GGTGCAGGTTAGATTTTTTTTTTTTCTTTTCTCCTTTAGCTCGGATCGTATTTAATAAATCAATTATTTATCTGATGAGCTTCAGATACTATAACTCTTGAAGTAGTCAATAAAAAATAAAAAAAAATAAAAATAAAAATAAAAATAAAAAAAAAAAAAAAAAAAAAAGTATTATATTGTTGTTGTGAGAATAGCAGTTTCTGGTGCAGGTTAGATTTTTTTTTTTTCTTTTCTCCTTTAGCTCGGATCGTATTTAATAAATCAATTATTTATCTGATGAGCTTCAGATACTATACCTCTTGAAGTAGTCAATAAAAAATAAATAAAAATAAAAATAAAAATAAAAATAAAAATAAAAATAAAAATAAAAATAAAAATAAAAATAAAAAAAATAAAAAAATTCCTTTCTCTCTCATCTTTCTCTTTCTCTTCGACACTTTCTTTCGCCGCCTGGTCAAACCCGTTCGTATGTAAGTGCAGTAGCTTTACCAATGTTCAAAAGCCCTATCTATCGCTCTTTCTCCTCTGCTCTAGTTAAAACTCACAAAATTTCTATCCTTCAGCGCCAGTGAACATACAGAAAAAAAGATGGGCTGTCAGTGAAGCAATAAGAGATATCGATGTGGATTCAGTCTACTATGTGGATCCAGCGGAGCACGAGAAAAACCAGGAATTGTTGGATAGCATTAAGAGCTGCTAGGTGATAATGTTCACAGGTGCACGGGCATCTGGCAAGACAACACGACTATTTCGGCTCAGTCACAGCTAACTAAGGACGGCTATCATTGCTATATGTAAGTCAGCTCTTGTCCATGAATGCATGACCCACTGTTATGTACTTACCGCTTGTTTTTTTTTTTTTTATTCTTCGTATCTCTTGACAAAGTTACCTGTAAAAAGGATCCAGAACATTTCTGGGCATCTCTAGGCAATGCTCTTCAAGGTCAATGTAATGACATCAAACCCATTGGGTCTATGAATGATTTTCTCGATGCATTCACCCTAAACGCTCGGAAGAATCAAAAAATTGTCATCTTCTTTGACAAGTTCGATAGATTGTATGAAACAAGCAACGAAACTCGCAACCAATGTCTACAGGCTTTCCATGTAATCAGATATCACAATCAGTACTATGCGCTTTTCAGCATTGTTGCCTGCGGAACCCCTAGCATCGACCATTTAGACACAATAGGTCTACACTTAGCGCCTTTCACTGGCGCCGAGTCTTTCAGAAACCCGTACTTCAACATGCAGCAGGTGCAACGCCTCTTCAATGAATTCGCACGGAAAGAGCTAATTACAATAGATCAAAATATTGTCAATGAGATACACTTGCTATCAAACGGGTATGTTCAGTAGCTTCATTAATATCGTATGAGTCAAGTTCTTATATTTTTTTCTTATTCACTTTTCGATAGGCATCCTGGTATGGTTTGCCTTTACGGACGTGCTATCGCCGAGAATCTTTCATCGATAATCGACTACAGAACGAGTAATGTTGACTACGAAGCTTGACTAGAATTCTCCACCAGCCAGCTGAGTGCAATAATTTACTCTCACCTTATCTTTAGAAGAATGGTCGATTCGTTCTTTAGTGAGGCAGTCACGGATGCCGTCAATCTTCTTCGAAGTCAATTCGTAGGATTTCTCGGCGAGGTATCCATCCGTAACGTGGAAAAACAGGAGCAGGCTGAATTCCTAACGGCAGAGGGAGTGCTACTGAAGTCTGATATACGCAGCAATCGCTACTGTATGGCCTCGTCTTTCATAGACTTGCTTATCGAGCAGTACGTTGTTTCTCAGAAGTATCCCACTGTCATTTCAACTTCAGCACCTATTCTACCTTAAAAGTGCTAAAGAAGTGTAGCTAGAATCTATAGTCAGAACTTATAGCTAGAATCTATAGCTAGAACTCACAGTCAAATCCACAGCTAGAACCTATAGCTAGCATCTACAGACAGAGCTAATATAGCTAGAATAATAATATATCTATAGTAATATAGTCAGAATAGAAAATAACAACTTTATACCTTAGCTTTTGAGTTAAAGTTTTAGTATAAAGTTGTTTGTTAAGATGACAGTTTTAACCGTTTTAATAACAAAAGATGATATCACTAGTGCTTAGACAAATAAATTTATAAAAAATCTAGCTGGTCATATCAGTACTACTATACACCTTGCTGAATCTCTGGGCAGGATACCAGCTACAAGCTACCCTTCAGACACCTCAGCATCCACTGGCATCAGTATCTTTACTGAAGATTAGAGTAAGTTGAATATAAATTCAGACAAATAAATTTATAGAAAATCTAAAAAAAAATAAAAATAAATTTTTTTAAAAATATGCCTATACCTGTGCTTTATGCACATTATCAGGTCATGATTGGGTCGGAATATTGTTGATATTTATCAAATAATTAATTCCATTCAAATCAAGTTTGAATTAAATTCATTGATTTAAATAGATTATTTCGATAAATATCAATGATATTTCGACCTGATTATGACTTAATGATGTGCGTAAAGTACGGATATAAGCTTGTTTTTAGATTTTTTTATTTGGATTTTTTTTGGATTTTCTATAAATTTATTTGTTTAAATTTGAATTAGGTACAACTTGGAGCATTTAGGCTCTATAATATAGACAATTTGAAGCATTTTTTAAAAAAAGCTCTCTGTTACATTGAAGTTAATATATTATGCTATTGATTCATAGTAGTCTTTTTTTAAAATATACTTTTATTATAGAGGAATTGAAGCTAGAAAATAGCTAAAAATGAATAAATAGATATTTCAATTAGATATTACTAATTATAAACATATGAAATTAAAAAAAAACTCTCTGTTACACTAAAGCTAGTGATGTAAACTACTGATTTATATTAAAAAAATCTCTCTGTTACGTTAAAATTAGATATAGTCTCTATTGGTACATATAGTTTTATTTCAATTATTAATTCCATTCCATAGGAATAGAAGCCGTTCGATTATAGACGAGGTGCACTAGTTTAGAAACTGTAAATTCTATATTGCCCGAGCGACGTCACAAGTTGCACTTTTGTTTTTGTGACACGCCGCGTCTTTTACATGATCTTATTCCTTAACGTAGGAAAAACGCTCTTTACTTCTAGATATTATACCCCTTTTCCCTCTAATCTCCGCAAGCCTCACTTCCTGCGAACTATGACTCACCGTCGTGTCACCATTATCGGCTCTGGGCCTGCTGGTAAAGTTTTACTCTCTGACCAACTTGAATCACGTACATTTTGCACTCTTGATTCCTACCTTCCGATCCTCGGGTAGAGGAGGCCGTCAACACCCTCTCTCCTACCACACACCATTTACCGAAAATAGAGTTCGAATGTCGTTTCGTGCCCTCAACTGCCTCGTGTAGAACGAGCTGGGCTTGCTCAGCATGAAATCTACGTGTCATACTGATCTCTGTACATTTGCGCTTTCAGGTCACAGCGCTGCCGTCTACCTTGCCCGCGCCAACCTCAACCCCGTTCTTTTTGAGGGCATGATGGCAAATGGCTTTGCTCCGGGCGGCCAGCTCACCACCACTACTGACGTTGAGAATTATCCTGGCTTCCCCGAGGGTATCATGGGCCCGGAGCTCATGGACAAATTGCGCGCCCAGTCCGCCCGCTTTGGCACCGAGCTTATCACCGAGACCATTGCCAAGGTTGATCTCAAGTCCAAGCCTATCAGACTCTGGCGCGAGGGATCCGAGGATCAAGCTGAGCCCACCGACACCACCGATGCCCTGGTCATAGCGACAGGTGCCAGCGCGAGGAGGTTATACTTGCCTGGAGAGGATGTCTATTGGCAGAATGGCATCAGGTAGGTGGACGGCTTTATAAGCTATGGGAGCAAATAGAAGGGAAGGAAGAGACAGGGATCAAATTACATTGTTGATCCAAGTACTCGTTCGTTACTAGTTCTCATACGGTGTTGTTTTACCATCTCTCGATCAAAGTGCGTGCGCTGTGTGCGATGGTGCCGTGCCGATATTCAGGAACAAACCCCTGGCTGTCATCGGGGGTGGTGACTCCGCGGCCGAAGAATCCATCTTCCTCACCAAATGTACGTAATTTATCCCCATCCCTATCCGTTACTATTCTCCAACTCTCGTCGATCTTCGCAATTGCTTTTTTTTTTTTTTTTTTTTTTTTTTTTTTTTCCTCTTTTACTCATCTACATTTTATATCCCTATAGATGCCTCCAAGGTCTACGTCCTTGTACGCCGCGACAAGCTCCGCGCCTCCAAGGTGATGGCTGATCGCCTCATCAAACATCCCAAGGTTGAGATAGTATGGAATAGTGTCGCGACCGAGACCCTTGGCGATGGATCGCTTCTCCGGGCGCTAACCATCCAGAACACGGTCACGGGCGCAATCAGCAAGCTGGACGTTAACGGACTGTTCTACGCTATCGGTGAGTATAGTGAGGTCGAGGTTAGTGCAAGCTTACGGTCGTCGTATTGATGGCCAAGATAGGGTCGAAAGAACAATATATTTGTTGGTGACTAGCGTTGGACACATGTTATAAGCAGTGGTTTTATTGGTGGATAGTAACGAGGCGCAACTTACGATATCTTATTGACTTGCCGACATTGATATATGTCCGTCTTGCTCGCCCCAATACAATGTAGGCCATGATCCCGCGACACAGCTCTTCAAGGGTCAGATCGACCTCGACGAAGATGGCTACATACTTACTAAACCCGGCACCTCTCTCACGAGTGTCGAGGGCGTGTTTGCCGCGGGCGATGTCCAGGACAAACGTTATAGACAGGTGAGGTATCTTAATCGTGTTGTATATCACGATACGTTTATTTCCTCCTCACACGAACTCCTTGCTTCTATCACATGACTGAGTATGTGCATGTCTCTATTCCTGGCACAATCATAGGCGATCACGAGCGCCGGGAGTGGGTGCATGGCCGCTTTGGATGCCGAGCGCTGGATAAGCGAACACTTGGAGGAGGCCGAGAATGCCAATTGACTAGCTAAACCCCACCTGTAAGGCAGGCCGTGTCGCGTCTTCACAAGTGGGGACCAAAAGGAGAGGGACAATGATTATCCTGCGCTGCGCATCGTACGATGTGGGCGTGGTTGGAGGATATACATTGTGTTGGCGTGTGAGCATAGCATAGCATAGGGAGAACAATCATTTGCATCTGTTGTGTAGGGGTTTTTCCTGTTCGTATCGTGGGGACTTTACTGGAGTTTGAGGGGATCTTTTAGGTCCGTGGTAATTCATATGTAGAGTATATCCGATAATCCTTTGAATTTGTCAGAAAGATAGTCACCCCATTCAGATGATTTGGTAATAACATGTCAATGCTATCCGTACATCAGTCTCCCTGCATACAACCATCGCGAAGCGGTAGGGAAAATGCTGTGCACATACGGCACTTACTGTTCCGTGCTAGATCCAAGGCTTGCCGAGTAATAATTTGGAAAAGCACATAGTTTTTCCAAGAAGCAACTTGGTTGAACCGGAAAAGCAGTCTCCGATCGAATAAATTCAGGCGTAAATCGCCCTTCTATACATAATTATATATACCCATTCCGCAATTATGAACTTTGCAAAATGCTTAAACACTCGCCGCTTCCTGGCAAACACTTTACTACGAGCACCTACCTCTCGTTTTGTTTTTCAACCCACCCCTGCCTTTTCCCGTAGCACACCCCTTCTCCCCCGTCTCCTTTACACTATCCGCACTCCAACTACCCCTCCTACGCTCTTCCGCTCTTCCTCCTTCTTTGCCAAGAGCTACACCACTGCTATCACCGCTGATGCCGTCGCCTCCATCCCTCCCGCTGTAGCAAAGACCGCGACCGTAATGACGACACATCCCGTCGTGGGCTACTGGCTCTACTTCAACGCTGCCATGACCTTCACCATTGTCGTCGTGGGTGGACTGACGCGTCTGACAGAAAGCGGCCTGTCCATCACAGAGTGGAACGTCATATCGGGGATGAAGCCGCCCAGATCGCAGCAGGAATGGGAAGAGGAGTTTGAGAAATACAAGCAGTTCCCCGAATACAAGATGTAAGCGCAACAGGTTATTGCATTTATAGGGAAAAAAAATAAATAAAAATTGACCGGTCACATCGCGACGCGTACCGAACGCGTATGCTCAATGCTCCTCCGCAGCCTGAACCGCCACATGACCCTACACGAGTTCAAGACCATATTTTACTGGGAATGGGCGCATCGTATGCTTGGCCGCTTCATTGGCGCCTCCTTCATCATTCCAGGCCTCTACTTTGCCGCCCGTGGCTACATGACCCCAGCAACCAAAAAGGCTGTCCTAGGCATTACGACGCTGATCGGGTTGCAGGTGCGTACTCTTGAATTGTGCGGAACGTTTTATTTATTATTTTATAGTGGATCTACTTAATTGATCGTAATGGATGTTGAAATGATTCTTCACAGGGCATCCTGGGCTGGTACATGGTCAAATCTGGCCTGGCCCAGGCCTTACTCGAGCAGCCAGGTGCCGTGCCCCGCGTAAGCCAGTACCGTCTTACCGCGCATCTGGCTACTGCGCTAACCATCTATACCGCTACCCTGATGGTTGGCGCGGGCATTCTTAGGGATACTAAGATCGCGGCGGGGACGTATCCCAAGGTAAGGCGAATTGTGAAACATGTGTGAGAAAGGAAAAAACGTGGAATACTCACTCATGCTTAATTTCGGTGATTGCCATCTTCCAGTCCGTAGCCGAGGCCCTCCGCAACCCCATCCTTGCCCCTCTTCGCCGCTACGCGCACTACATCACTGCCCTGATCTTCTTTACTGCCATGTCTGGTGGCCTTGTGGCCGGGCTGGACGCCGGGTTAGTCTATAACGAATTCCCACTCATGGGCGGCCGGCTCGTCCCACGGTCAGACGAGCTCTGGTCTAAGGACTACGTCAAGCCTGCCGACTGGACGAAGTTGAGGAACATGCTTGAGAACCCCGTTCTCGTACAATTTGATCATCGGGTACTGGTAAGTTTTGGAATTCCTGTTTTGTTGATGAAGGCTAGGTCGATTTAAATGAAATGATCGAGCGGTACTGGATATAATCCTCTTATCACGGCAAAAAAGTGATCTTCTACCTCCACCCTAGGCCGAATCCACCTTCATTGCTATCACTGCCCTCTGGCTTTATTCCCGCCGGCTACCACTCCCGCGCAACGCCCGCGCTGCTGCTAACGCTACCATGGCTGCCGCTCTCGTCCAAGTCACCCTCGGTATCTCCACCTTGATTTATATGGTCCCCATCCAGCTCGCTTCAGCGCACCAGGCTGGCGCGCTCACACTGCTCACGTGCTCACTATGGCTGATGCATGCACTAAAGAGGGTTAGGATTTAAAGATGGTCCGAATGAAGGATCTTTGTCTGGGAACAAAATTATCGCTTAAATAGAACAAGTATAGAGTAGCATAGGCTTTTGACGTACATGAAAATTCTTGAATCCATGACCACTTTAATGAATTAGGTGTTTTAACCGATTACATCTCGTATCATCATCTAGATATGAGGTTCGATTTATTCACTTTTTTTTTTTTTTTTAGTTTCACTTTGTTTTATTTTACAAACGAGCATTAGAGATGAAGCCAAGCACGCGCATAAACCAGAAATGGAGCATTCGCACAGTACTAAAATTACGGTTGAGCATCGACAAAAAAATATATATCCTTCTAGTTATTACACATTGTTATCAGAAAATCCCGACAAACAACCAAGTATTTACGTTCCGAGATGTGACCTCAATCAAGCACTACCAATATGGTATTTCGGAGAAGGCCCCAACCACGGTAAATGAGCCAAAGAGAATCAAACTCTAGAGTGTTTTGAAAAGAAGAGATCACTTGAGCAATATGTGGGCACAATTCCCTTCACATAAGTAGTAATTATCCAAGCAACATAGTATGCTATTTCCCGGCACAACCAGCAATTCTACAACCAGAGTCTTCAATTCATAAAGTAATACAATGCCATTATCCTCCTTTCTATTTCACTCACCCTATCGCTAAAACCATCGCGCTCTGCTTCTCGACGGGCTGGCAAGGCCATCTATCTGCATCGTTTCCCACAATGCTGAGACCGAGTTGATAAACAATTCGAGACTGCTTTGCACTACATTGTATAAGGCGCGAGTAGAGGGCGAGGTGCGGCGCATCGAATGAGCCATGGATTGACGGTACTGTGAGAACGATCGCCGTAAGCGATGTGATCTCTGAGACCACTGATGAGGACGTCGGTCTCTAATTTTCGGAAATGGCGAGTTACGGGCCCGTTTGGGAGGCCGGGGTCTAGAGGATGATGAGGAACGCCTTCTCGAATAAAGTGAATCGTGACGCAACCGTTTGCGACAGGACGAGAAACGGGATGTAGAACGAGAATACGACATATCTGATAACGAGTTCGGAGTTGATAAGTACGAACGAGATCGCCTCGTGTGATACAGCCTTCGCGACTCTCTGGCGGGGGAAAGCAAGCGTCTTGAGGAACGGTCGTAATATCTACATCGCAACGTTGACGAATTCGATGTGGAACTGGTATCTGTGCTCGACGATGTACTCGACGATGTACTCGACGATGAACTCGACGATGAACTCGACGATGTACTTATCGACCGTGAGCGCCTGAAAGATGACACACTTTCACCTCTCCTAAAATGCCTTGAATTCCTAGATCCTGAGCGCCTGGAAGATGATATACTTTTACCTCTCCTAGCATTTCTTGAATGCTTACTAGATTGGGAGCTCGATGAACTCGATGTACTCATCGATCGTGAGCGCCCATAAGATGACACACTTCCATCTCTCCTAGAATATTTTAAACTAATAGAGCTAGTATCGGCACTCAACGAACGCGATTGTTCTCTTCTGTGCCTGTCATTTTGCGTTCTGAACTTTGACAATGACGCGCTTCCACCTCTTCTAGAAGATCTTGAGTTCACAATCAGTAAGCGCGATCTTTCTCTTTTACACTCATCCTGCACTTTGGACCTTGGCGATGACAAGATTCGGCGTCTGGGAGACCTCGGCAAATCCGATCGAGTAACATATGCGCTCAACGGTTTAGACTTTTCTATTCTCCATCCAGCTCGCACTTTGGACATTGGTGATGACACGCTTCGGCGTCTGGGAGACCTCGGTAAACTCGATCGAGTTGTAGAGGGCTTGGCCCAGCGACTCGTACCTTCGTCCCAATCAATCCGGCGACAAAATCGACCGCAATTGTTGTGGGTAGCTTCTCGAATAATGTTGCAGCTGTTATTCATCATTTCGCCATCCTCACTATAATTCTTCCTGAATTCTTCCGAGAGCGGAATATTCAGTAAATTGGAGTAATGCATCAGAAACTGTACGCATTTCCGCAGGAGATGTTGAAAGGCTTCGTCGTTCAGAAGAGGCCTTTGGCACTCTTCAAACAGGAACTCTCCCATTTCGATAAGGCCTGGCATATCAGTAACAGGTATTTGTATTGGGAATTTAGTTTGCGATTCCCATGATTCGTCGCCACAGTATGCGTATGACCCAAATAAGAAGGTCCACTGGGGCTTCCACAGGATGGCGAGGACCCTCCCTTGTCTTTGGTTCGCATTTTGTGGGTCGCTGGTGTCGATGTGCTCAAGCGTCATTCCATCTCCCAAAGTTTCAATCAGTCTTTCGTGATTTTGATCATTCGACTGCGCTATCAGATGCAATAAACTATGCACGTTGCCACTTAATCCTTGCAACATATTGTTCACGGTGTCAGTCATTTTAAGATTTTCTAGCCGTCGCCGTGACTGTTCGTGGTTGTAATGATATCCACTGATGCCCTCTCGAACAATAGGTACAGGAGCATGCAAGTGGAACTCGTAGGGATCAATGCTTCGTGAGTGGGTGGACATGTGTGAGGAAGGAAACGAGTGAGTGAAAACGATTGAGTGTTGATGGAGTGAGTGTTGATGGAGTGAGTGAAAACGAGTGTTGATAGAGTGTGGCGGAAAAGCTTTTAAGCAGAATATTATCGATGACGTCACAGTCTTTGAGAATGAATTAGAAAATTCCACAACTGCACTAATTTTATTTCACATTTTATCAAGCCTCCAGTACTTTCCATTAAGACGAATGGTAAAAAGAAAATATGGTCCGTTTCACTCAGCGTGATACATAATTATACAACTCTAAAGTTTATATAATTTTGGATATTTAATATAATTAATTATTATTATTTTAAAAATATATATTCAGAGTACCATGCATCTTAACTATGTATTTTTTTTTTTTTTTCCAGCTTATAAAAGTGTTTAATTTGTGTAAAAAAATAGATTATTCAGTGACAGAAATTTATATTTATAATTCTTCAACAGTGAAATACAAGTTAACTTTTGTTACAATGCAAGCATATTAAAAATTTACTGCTAAATAATATGATTTTAGTAAATTTTACATTCACAGCGAGCATACATCAGGAAAAGTTTAAATTAGTTCGTGAATTGATTTATTAATGTTAACTCGGATGCCTACTAGAACTTGCTAGAATTTATGATGAACTATTATATATATGAACTTCTCTAGAACAGGCTATGAACAGGCTATGAGCACAGATGCTAGTCATAGACTATGAATTAAAATATTTTTAACTCTGTGTGTATTGTTGTCATTTTGGTCATTATTCTTTTTACTGACTCTGTGTTGTCCTTCTGACACCAGCATTATGTATCATTGTGTCATCATCATTTTGGTGTATCATCGTTCTTCTAGCACCAACTCCTGGGGGGTCATTGTTGTCCTTTTGACACCAACACTGTGTTGTTTCGGTGTATCGTGATCATTTGTGTCGTCGTCGTTTAAAATTAATTTGTAAGCACATTGGTTCCCTAGAGGGGATGAAACAAAAATGAACCAAAAAAAAAGGCAAAAAGGCAATAAACTGAATGCGTGCTAGGGGGGGG
>RBNK01002472.1:0-10950 GCA_003990785.1 Endogone sp. FLAS-F59071 | reverse complement strand
TTTGTCAGTGATGAAGTCTAGAATTTGAATATGGTCAGTTGCAAATGTACACTTGCTTATCTTCAAGAAAAGGTTTTTCTATTGTAATCTGAGTAAGATCTCTCACAGAGTCACCAGGTAAGCTTTGAATGTTTTTATAAAGATTATTATATCATTGATATAGACTAGAAGCATCAGGAAACTATTTTTAGTTTGTAATCTATGACTAGCATCTATGCTTGAAGACTATTCTTAGGCTGTTCACAGGCTATTCTAGCTAGTTCATAGTTTGCGATATTGTTCTAGAGATGTTTATAATTCATAATATTGTTCTAGTAGAGTTCTAAAGTAGTTTATAGCTGTTTGCTAATAATAGTTTGTAGTCTATAACTAGCATCTATATCTATAATTATTTTGTTCATAGCTCTTAGTAAAATAGTTCACAGCTCTTAGTAAAATAGTTTATAGATTAATTAACTATTTTTCTAATAAGACCTTTTCTAACTAGATATTCAAATATTCTATTTATTATATACTGAAATATAGTAGGGATATTATATAGTCTGAAGGGTATCCTTAAATATTTCTATTATCCTTCTGTTATAATGTAGACTATATATTTAATAGCTTAGGGTATAAGACTGATCTGAAAAAATCTAGAGAACAAGTTGATCACAGATAGCTATTTCACTCTAGGCTCTAGCATACTCAAGATGTTGTTAATCAATGGTAGAGAGAAGATATCCTTCCTTGTAATATCATTTAGTAACTGGAAATCATAACATTACTAAGGAGTGAAGGTACTAGGCTCAGTTTCTCTCTTTGGTATAAGAATAGATAGAAAGCCCTATAGGCTGCATAATCACTGTATAACTCCAGTATCCTTGAGTTATTTGTTTTCTTCTTATTACCATTTATAGTAAGCTGATAGTATCTTGTAGGGTCTTTGCTTGATGGGAGTATAGTTATCTATATTAATATCATAGAAGTACTTAGGTTTACTGACTTAGATTTCCTCAAAGCTTATTGCTAGGATATCTTTGAATTTATATATGAGTTCCCAGATTTCATTCTGTTATTTACTGGTCATGTTCTTGCTAATCTTATAACCATTTTGATCAGCCTTCTATTATCTATATTTCTTCTTGGTAATCTCCTTTCTTACTATAACTGCATATATATCTGTTATATAGACCTTATATATTAATATCTAAGCAATAGAGTCTCTCTTGTAGGTGTAGATCATTTCTTTTAGATTATAGTTGCTGAAGATAAGCTTGAGTTTACTCTTATAGTTTGGATCAATAACTTCTTCTATCTTTAAGCCTTAGAGAGCTAGTAAGTTCCTCAAGTAGATTTGTCTAAGATGTCTATTTGGAAAGCTGACACCTATCAAGTACATTTCTCAGAGCTTGATTACAATATCCTTGATAAGTAATAGATCAATTTTTATATCATTCAACTTAACTTAGCTTGGGGTATTATACAGCTTGGCTTATATGTAAATAATACTATGTTCTGTTTGATATGATAGTTCTTATCTTCTTTATTATCACTGTTCACTATTTATAGTTAGATACTTTGCTCTATGTCAAGTGGTATTTTGTATTTGTGACCCTTCTATTTAATTCTCATCTGTTGAAATTATTAGCTTATTATATCTCTCTCTCCCATCAATGATTGATTGTACATCACTCAATTGTGGCTTAGATGATCTTTGTTTGTATTGACCAATCATATATTAGTATTAATAAATACATGCATATTTGGCTTCATGAGCCAGTGCGCTCTTTACCCCCAAACACATATTCGAAGATCAAAATTTCAACAGGTTATGAGCCCCAAGCTGCCCAAATTGCAGCTCAACAACCTGAGATTTACACAATCATAGCAATTACAACTGCAATTACAGTAAGTATTTATTTAACATTATAAACAATGCATCAAATAACGCAATAAACAATGCAACAAACAATACCATGATAAAACAATATGATGAACAACACGTAATGACATAGCATTCAATGACGCAATACAATGAAATGGATAATCTATACACATCATCATCAGCAACAAGATTGACAAGATTGCAATCTAAATCAAAAACAGACAATAGATATCAACCCCCTGATGATGATGATGAAGGATTGGATGGCAATCATCAGAGCAATATAGGATTCAGCCTCGATCGACAGAAACAGATAGCTATAATGATCAGAAATCAGGAAGATAAATTAGATACGCTGGCAACCCTATTGGGCAAATTGATGGCAAAAATCAACAAAACAAACGCATCACCCAGTGCGCCAACCAATCAGAATGCAGCTACAGAAGGCAACACACTACAAATACAAACATAATCACCATCACCAACAACATTAACAAAGCTTAATGATCTGGCAAAGGAGTACCTGAGATCGATCAACAAATTCGATGGGTCAGGAGGTGCATCCAGACTGTTTGATTACTTTGATACTATAGAGCAATTTATCACCAGTACCGATCTATCAGTACAAAAGGAGGAAGTCAATACAGTGATCAGTAAAATTACAGGCAACGCTAGAATGTGGCTACGGAGGCATGTGAACACATCAGGAGAATTTAATTCATAGAATGAGCTTAAAGAGGCTATGATGTAAAAATATGCACCAATGGAACAATTATTACAAGATGTGTGAATTTTTAATCAAAAATGGAATCTATCATGAAATGATGATGCCAAACATGCTGCAACAAAACAGTGTCACTGAATGATATAACTGGACATTGATGGAGTCAATCTGGGCCATTAAAATCACTGCCAGCATATCTGACAAACTTTGGGCTGAACTTGCTACAAGTGCTACATATCTACGCAACCGATTGCTAACGTGAGCCAATAAGGAGAGTACTTCACCATTTGAATTATGGTACAGTCACAAGCCTGATATCAGTAACTTACGCATCATATGAGCTGACGCATATATACATATTCACAAAGGAAAAAGGTCGAAACTGGTGCCCCGATCCAAAAAGCTTAAAATGATTGGCTATCATGATGAAAAGAAGGCATACAGGCTCTGGGATTCAACCAATAGGAAGATAGAGATCAGCCACAATGTTATATTTAATGAATCTATTATATTAAAATCCTGAACAATCATCAACCCAAAAGATCAAGAATATGTCATTGAAGCGATTATTGGAGAATGCAAGATTGATGAAAAAAGGCAATATCTGGTAAAATGGCTAGGCTATGATAATGATGATGACAATACCTGGAAGCCAATTGAACAATTGATAGATACTGAAGCCCTACAAATTTGGCAAGATTGTATGCCAGAAGCTAATTTAATTGAATCGACTGATGACCCAATGACCTACAAGGAAGCAATTTCCCTATCTGATGCAAAGCTTTGGCAGAAAGTGATTAATCAAGAGCTTAAATCACTTAAGAATAATAATATATGGACAATTGTACTTGAGGTGCCTGTGGGACGTAAGCCGATTGGATGTAGATGGGTATTTAAAAAAAAAGCTCAACACTGATGGATCAGTTGCCAGGTATAAGGTAAGATTAGTTGCTAAGGGATATTCACAACAGCAAGGAATTGATTATGATGAAACATTTGCTCCTGTGGCGAAATTCACATTGATCAGAGTACTTTTATCAATCAGTACAGTCCTAAACTTAGAAATTCACCAAATGGATGTAAAAACTGCATTTCTGAACAGCGATCTTGATGAGGAGATCTACATGATGGTACCTGAAGGAATTGACCAATCAGAGCTGTTACCGAAGGCTGTGTGTAAGCTTAATTGATCATTGTATAAACTAAAGCAATCACCTTGTATGTGGAATCAGAAGATTGACAACTACCTTAGCCAATCAAATTTTACAAGACTATAATCAGATCATAGCATTTATCTAAGAAGAAGACAAGATGATCAATCACTGATAATTATTGCCATATATGTTGATGATCTACTAATTCTAGCTGATTCTATGGAAATGATAAACAAATTCAAAGTAGAGCTTAGCAATGCATTTGATATGACAGATTGTGGTGAAATTAAACATTTTCTGGGTATTCGAGTCATGCATGATCGAAAAACACACACAATTACAATTGATCAAAGTTACTTTGCCAATCAAATCATTACAAGGTTTAACATGATAGATGCCAAGCCAATCAGTACACCTCTTCATCCATCTATTTAACTCAAAGCTGTGTTGAAATTATTAGCTTATTATATCTCTCCCATCAATGATCAATTGTATGTCACTTAATTGTGGCTTAGACAATCTTTGTTTGTATCGACTAATCATATTTTAGCATTAATAAATACACACATATTGGCTTTATGAGCCAGTGTGCTCTTTACTCCAAACACACATTTGAAGATCAAATTTCAACAGGTTATGAGCCCTGAGCCACTCGAATTGCAGCTCAACAACCTGAGATCTACGCAATCATAATAATTACAACTACGATTATACATTCAATAACACAACGAAATAGACAACCTATACACATTATCATCAGCAACAAGATCGACAAGATTGCAATCTAAATCAAAAACAGACAACAGATATCAACCCCCTGATGATGACGATGAAGAATTGGATGGCAACCATCAGAGCAATATAGGATTTAGCCTCGATCGACAGAAACAGATGGCTACAATGATCAGAAATCAGGAAGATAAATTAGACACGCTAACAACCCTATTGGGCAAATTGATAGCAAAAATCGACAAAACAAATGCATTACCCAGCACACCAACCAATCAGAATGCAGCTATAGAAGGCAACACACTACAAATATAAACACAATCACCATCACCATCACCAACAACATTAACAAAGCTTAACAATCTGGCGAAGGAGTACCTGAGATCGATCAACAAATTCGATGGGTCAGGAGGTGCATCCAGATTGTTTGATTACTTTGATGCCATAGAGCAATTTATCACTAGTGCCAATCTATCAGTACAAAAGGAGGAAGTCAATGCAGTGATCAGTAAAATTACAAGCAATGCTAGAATGTGGCTACAGAGGTACATGAATACATCAGGAGAATTTGATTCATAGAATAAGCTTAAAGAGGCTATGATGCAAAAATATGCACCAATAGAACAATTGTTACGAATGCATGATAAGCTTGTGATGATGAAGCAAAAAGGATCGATCGAAGATTATAATGACACGTTTAACCAAATTATAGCGCAAATTGAAGATATGACTGATACAGAAGCTATACCGCAATATCTTTGGGGTCTAAGCTTCAGGTATCAGGAATTAATACTTGCATGGGAGAATATGCTGACAATGCTAGAGGCTTTACAACTCACATGTATCAGGTTTGACCCAGATAGTAAGCAGAGGTATGACAAAGCCCACGTAATAGACTGAGATAGCTACCGAGGTAGCTACCGAGGCGGCGGTCATGGCAACCGAGGCAGAAGCGCCGGATGAGGCCGAGGCTATAACAATGATAACGAAAACAATCAAGGAGGTTATTATAATGACAGAGGCAACCAAGGTGGCGATCGTAGAGCCTATCGAGGCGGGAATTTTCAGTGACACCCTCGGAAATATTATATCTATAAGGGAGAACATGGAATATTCCAATGCAACAAATTCAACGATTGGGTAAAAACAGAAAAAGAAAAGGCTAAACCGAGAGCCGAAGCAAATCTGGTGATTGGCGCCATCATCGATTCAGGTACCATGCAACATATGTTCAACCAATTAGAGATTTTCGAGACAGTAGCTGAGCATGACAGCTTAGTCACGTGTGCAGAGAATGAGAAGCTATGTGCGACACATGTTGGGACGATTGAGCTCGACGACGAGCTGAAATTATGGGATGTTTTATATGTACCGGAAATCACCAGAAATTTAATATCTGTGTAGGCGTTGACACATGATGGAAATGACATAACCTTCAAAAGTGACAGATCAGTAATTAAAATTGGTATAGATTATGAAGAAATCAAAATCAGATAAGCCGATTGCGACCTATTTCATTTATTAACATCACCAGAGCTAGAGCTAGAAGCAAACATTGCCGATTCTAAGATTGATGACTATACATTATAGTATCACCAGCTGGGCCATCTGGGCTGAAATACTCTGCAATCAATCAACAAATTTGTTATAGGGCTCAGAGATGTGCGGCTGTTGACCAAACAAATCGAAATATATGCCGGGTGTGAATATGTGAAGTTGCACTGCAAGCCTTTTGGATACGCAAAAAATCAATCAATGGAGCTTATCAGAAGAGTGCACTCAGATCTGTGCAGGCCGATGCCCATGCCATCAGTCAATAGAGCGAAATATATATTAACTTTTATCGATGACGCCACTAGCTACATTACAACATATTTTATTGACAACAAAAGTAATACATTTGATTGATTCTGGGTATTCAAGATGTTCGCCGAAATGTAATCAGGCCGAAAACCGAAGATTCTCCAGTTCGATAGAGGAGGAGAGTATGTAAACACCAAGATACATGAATTTTTAATCAAAAATGGAATTTATTATGAAATGATGACACTGGATACGCCACAACAAAATGGTGTCGCTGAATGATATAACCGAACATTGATGGAGTTGATCTGGGCCATTAAAATCACTACTGGCATACCTAATGAACTTTGGGCTATACTTGCTGCAAGTACTACATATTTATGTAACTGATTGCTAATGCGAGCTAATAAGGAGAGTACTTTACTATTTGAATTATGGCACAGTTACAAGCCTGATATCAGTAACTTGCACGTCATATGGGCTGATGCATATATGCATATTTACAAAGGAAAAAGGTTGAAACTGGCACCCTAATTCAAAAAGCTTAAAATGATTGGCTATCATGATGAAAAGAAGGCATACAGGCTTTAGGATCTAACCAATAGGAAGATAGAGATTAGCTGCAATGTCACATTTGATGAATCTATTATATTAAAATCCCCAACAACCATCAACCCAGAAGATCAAGAATATATTATTGAAGTGATCATCAAAGAATACAAGATTGATAAAAAAAGGCAATATCTGGTTAAATGGCTAGGCTATGATGATGACAACAACACCTGGGAGCCAATCGAACAATTGATAGACACTGAAGCTCTATAAATTTAGTAAGATCGCATACCAGAAGCTAATTTAATTGAATCAACTGATGACCCAATGATCTACAAGAAAGCAATTTCTCTGCCTGATGCAAAGCTTTGGGAGGAAGCGATCAATCAAGAGCTTAAATCACTTAAGAATAATGACATGTGGACAATTGTACCTGAGGTGCCTGCGAGATGCAAGCTGATTGGATATATATGGGTATTTAAAAAGAAGCTTAACACTGATAGATCGGTTGCTAGATATAAAGTGAGATTAGTTGCCAAGGGATATTCACAACAGCAAGGAATTGATTACGATGAAACATTTGCTCCCATAATGAAATTCACATCGATCAGGGTACTTTTATCAATTGGTACAGTTCTAAACTTAGAAATTCACCAAATGGATATAAAAACTGCGTTCCTGAATGGCAATCTTGATAAAGAGATCCACATGATGGTACTTAAAGGAATTGACCAATCGGAGCTGTTACTGAGAGCTGTGTGTAAGCTCAATTGATCATTATATAGACTAAAGCAATCATCTCATATGTGGAATCAGAAGATCAACAACTACCTCAGCCAATCAAATTTTACAAGACTATAATCAGATCACAGCATTTATCTAAGAAGAAGACAAGATGATCAATCGCTGATAATTATTACCATATATGTCGATGATCTACTAGTTCTGGCCAATTTGATAGAAACAATGAACAAATTCAAGATGGAGCTTAGCAATGCATTTGATATGATGGACTGTGGTGAAATTAAACATTTTCTGGGTATTTGAGTCATGCGTGATTGAAAAACATATATAATCACAAGTGATCAAAGTCACTTTGCCAATTAAATCATTACAAGGTTTAACATGATGGATGCCAAGCCAATCAGTACACCTCTTGATCCATTTATTCAACTCAAAGCTAAAGGGGGAAAATCTGCAGATCAAAATCTATTCAGATAAATAGTTGGTAGTATAATGTATCTAATGATTGGGACAAGACCTGATCTAGCTGCTGCTGTTAGCATCATCAGTTAATTTTCAGCTAATCCAATGCAAGAACATCACTATGCCCTTAAATGATTATTAAGATATATTAAAGGAACAGCCAATTATAAGTTGTGCCTTGGATGTGATCAGGATCTAAGACTGATCGGTTTCAGTGATGCCAACTGGGGAGGAGATATTAATACACAATGATCAACTACAGGCTATATTTTCAACCTATCAGGAGGAGCTATCAGCTGGTCAAGCAAGTGCCAACCAACCATTGCCCTATTAACAACTGAAGCAGAATATATAGCATTAGCACATGCAATGAGAGAAGCCATTTAGCTACACACCCTATTAGATGAGCTAGGATATTTACAGAATTGTGCAATAACCTTATTTGAAGACAACCAATCAGCAATTGCCCTTGCCAAAAACCCAATTAATCATACTTGATCAAAGCATATTGACATTCAGCACCACTTTATTCAAGAGAAAGTTGAATCAAAGATAATAGATATTATTTACATAGCGATAGATAAAATGATCACCGATGCATTAACCAAGCTACTTGCATGACCCAGACTTGAAATATTGATTGCAAAAATGGGCTTATATAACTAACTTTTAAAAATCTTTTATATTCTTTATCACGTCTTTCTTATCACTTAAGTAGTATTTTACATATAGTTATTTGCAGTAAATATACTTCATGGATGCCATTCATAATGTACAGTTGAACATTTTTTTTATTTTTTTTATTTTTATTTTTATCGAGATATGTCAAGCAGGGGGAGTGTTGAAATTATTAGCTTATTATATCTCTCCCATCAATGATTGATCATACGTTACTCAATTGTGGCTTAGACGATCTTTGTTTATATCGACCAATCATATTTTAGCATTAATAAATATACACATATTGGCTTTATAAGCCAGTGCGCTCTTTACTCCAAACACACATTCGAAGATCAAATTTCAACAAGCTGAAGGGGGAAAATCTATAGACCAAAATCTATTTAGACAAATGATTAGTAGCATAATATACCTGATAATCAGGACGAGACCTGATCTAGCTGCTGCTGTTAGCATTATCAGTCAATTTTCAGCCAATCCAATGCAAGAACATCACTATGCCCTCAAATGATTATTAAGATATATTAAAGGAACAGCTAATTATAAGCTGTATCTTGGATGTAATCAGGATCTAAGGCTGATCAGTTTCAGTGATACCAACTGGGGAGGAGATATTAATACATAACAATCAACCACAGGCTATATTTTCAACCTATCAGGGGGAGCCATCAGCTGGTCAAGCAAGCACCAACTAACCGTTACTCTATTATCAACTGAAGCAGAATATATAGTATTAGCATATGTGATAAAAGAAGCTATTTGGCTATGCACCCTATTGGATAAGCTAGGATATTTACAGAATTGTGTGACAACCTTATTTGAAGATAACTAATCAGCAATTGCTCTTGCCAAAAACCCAATTAATCATACTCGATCAAAGCATATTAACATTTAGTACTACTTTATTCGAGAGAAAGTTGAATCAAAGGTGATAGATATCGTTTACATGGCAACAGATGAAATGATCACTAATGCATTAACCAAGCCACTTGCGTGACCCAGACTTGAAATGTTGATCGCAAAAATAGGCTTATGTAACTAATTGTTTTCTCTTTCAAAAACTTTTATTTTCTTTATCATATTATTTTTATCACTCAAGTAGTATTTTACATATAGTTATTTACAGTAAATGTACTTCATGGATGCCATTCGTGATATACAGTTGAACATTTTATTTTTTTTTTGGAGATATATCAAGCAGGGGGAGTGTTGAAATTATTAGCTTATTATATCTCTCTCTCCTATCAATGATCAATTGTATGTTACTCAATTGTAGCTTAGACAATCTTTGTTTGTATTGACCAATCATATATTAGTATTAATAAATATACACATATTTGACTTCATGAGCCAGTGTGCTCTTTATCCCCAAACACACATTTAAAGATCAAAATTTCAATATCATCTTACAGGTACTTATATCAATAATAGCTCAAGCCTTAGCTAACTATTTGTTCCTGATTAAAAGATCATAAGAGGTGATATTGATAATTATAGCTATTATAGAGATGATAATCTTTCTGAATTGAATAGAGAGGTCAAAGATCTTTCCTAGCAGAGTCAATATATGTCCATCAGTGACTACTATTATTTGCTTTGTAGCTGATTCTATATACTAACTGATCCTGTCAAGTAATACTTTACTAATAATATAATCTCTTACTTCAGTATTGATGATATAGAGGATTATTATTTCTTCAATTCTGTACTAAATATAAGTAGAGAACTTCTTGGGTAGATTAGTTTTGACTTTGGCTTGTATTATATTAACTTTTATAGTTTTCTAGCTCAGATTCTATAGTAGAATACAGTATACTTGCTAGTATATCATTGGATGCTGTAAAAGCCCTCTGATTGATACTAATATCTCTGTCTTCAAGAGCTTCTTCTTAAGGTTAAAGTCATATTTTTAGTATCTTTGTAACTTCTTTTCTCTATTACTCTTGACTATTAGTATATCCTCTTGGCTTTGTTCTTGAATTAACTGTTAGAGCTTCTTGTTAAAGGTATTGTCCTCTGCTTCTCCTTTATTCTAGGCTTCTTAACCATTCTAGCTTAGCTTTAGTTTCAAGGTTGCCTTGAGTAGTATACTGTATAGGGTACTATTATTCTTCTTGAGTCAGCTAGGTCATTGACTAGGGAGGGTAGAGTAAGCTTTATAAGCTTCAGAGCTGTCACTATCATTATTCTTGTTACTATATTTATTACTATAATAACCTCTTCTAGCATTATAGCTG
>RBNK01002471.1:0-10952 GCA_003990785.1 Endogone sp. FLAS-F59071 | reverse complement strand
AAAAAGTATTAAAAAAAAACTTAAACTTCTCTTTTTTTAATCTTATAAAAAAGTAAAAAAAAAAAAAAAAAATACTTATCTTGTATTTCATCTAGCAAATATTTTTTCAACTCTACTAATGGATGGAGAAAAGATAGAAAGCTTACTTTTCTCTGAGTACAATATATTAAAAAAACAAGATTATATATTGATGATTTTTCTATTCTTTCTTCAAGCTAATGCTTTGCTCTATACTTGAAACATTTTGCAGTGAATAGCTTGAGATAATAATCTGCAGAGAAATGAAGTTGGAGAGACTGATAGACAAGAGGAAGGGAGATAGTAGGGAGAGAAGCAAGAAGAGGAGTAGAGAGAGAAGTAGGGAGGAGAGCAAGGAGAGGGGCAGTGAGAGAAGCAGGAAGAGGAGTAGGAAGAGGAGCAAAGAGAGGGGTATTAGAAAGTAGAGCATCAGGAAGTAGAGTATTAGGAAGGGAGGTATCAGAAAGTGAAGCATTAGAGAGAAGAGGAAGTAAAGTATCAGGGAGGGGGGGAACATCTAGTAGAAGAATACATCACCTCATACAGTATGTATTTTCAAAAGCATTTTGTAGTTATTGTTAATACTTAGAAATTCTAGGCATTTTCTAAAGCAAAGTTTCTAAATTTTAGAATATGATTTGTTTATCTATTTCAGAATATGATTTGTTTATCTATTTTAGGATGTGATTTGTTTATTTATTTCAGAATGTGATTTATTTGTTTATTTATCTATTTTAGGATGCAATTTATTTATTCATTTTAGGATATGATTTATTTATTTATTTTAGAATATGATTTGATATGTAAAAACACAAAATATATACCAACTTTGAGAGTAATTTACTAAAGCTTTATTAGGAAAATAAAAAATCTATCTGATAGCTTCATAGCCAGATGTGTTTTAAACATTTGTACATGTTAAATATGCAAAGTACATTTGAGTTTAAAAAGTACATACACTTTGAAAAAGGCTGGTATATCTATGAGTTTCTTCAAATTAGTCTAAACTTTTTATAATAAAACTAGTATGGGCATGTGCAAGAACTTTAGGAGATTCCAATGGTATACTTTTCAAGGGTAAAAGTCATGTTTAAAATGGTGAAAAGGGGAAAAAACTGCTATTCATGTGATCTCAATACTAATGTCACAAAAAGGTAATATTATTATTATATAGGACAAGGTGAGACTCATGCCTTCAGCATGGGAAGTATAATAAATAAATTTAATAAATAAATAAATAAGATATTGCTCTCAAAGTTCTCAAAGTTGGTGTGATTTTTTCTCTTAAAGTTGGTGCCCAAAAATCGCGATTTTTCCTCTCAAAGTTGGTACCCATAAATCACGATTTTTCTTCTCAAAGTTGGTGCCCATAAATCGCAATTTCTCCTCTCAAAGTTGGTGCCCATAAATCGTACGATTTTTCCTCTCAAAGTTGGTGCGATTTTTCCTCTTAAAGTTGGTGCCCATAAATCGTGATTTTTCCTCTCAAAGTTGGTACCCATAAATCGCGATTTTTCTTCTCAGAGTTGGCGCCCATAAATTGCAATTTCTCCTCTCCAAGTTGGTGCCCGTAAATCGCGATTTTTCCTCTTAAAGTTGGTGCCCGTAAATCGCGATTTTTCCTCTCAAAGTTGGTACCCATAAATCACGATTTTTCTTCTCAAAGTTGGCGCCCATAAATTGCAATTTCTCCTCTCAAAGTTGGTGCCCGTAAATCGCGATTTTTCCTCTCAAAGTTGGTACCCATAAATCGCGATTTTTCTTCTCAAAGTTGGTGCCCATAAATTGCAATTTCTCCTCTCAAAGTTGGTGCCCATAAATTGCGATTTTTCCTCTCAAAGTTGGTACCCATAAATCACGATTTTTCTTCTCAAAGTTGGTGCCCGTAAATCGCAATTTCTCCTCTCAAAGTTGGTGCCCGTAAATCGTGCGATTTTTCCTCCCAAAGTTGGTGCGATTTTTCCTCTTAAAGTTGGTGCCCGTAAATCACGATTTTTCCTCTCAAAGTTGGTACCCATAAATCGCGATTTTTCTTCTCAAAGTTGGAGCCCATAAATTGCAATTTCTCCTCTCAAAGTTGGTGCCTGTAAATCGCGATTTTTCCTTTTAAAGTTGGTGCCCGTAAATCATGATTTTTCCTCTCAAAGTTGGTACCCATAAATCGCGATTTTTCTTCTCAAAGTTGGCGCAATTTCTCCTCTCAAAGTTGGTGCGATTTTTCCTCTTAAAGTTGGTGCCCGTAAATTGCGATTTTTCTTCTCAAAGTTAGTACAATTTTTCTTCTCAAAGCCCTGAAATGGATAAATAAATCGCATGGACACGAATTATTTATCCTTTTCAGAACGCGATTTATTTATCCATTTCAGGACGCGATTTATCCATTTCAGGATGCGATTTATTTATTTGTCAAATCGCGAAATTGCAAAATCACAAAAATCACAAAAATCGCGAAATATTTGCCAACTTTAAGAGCAATTTGCTAAAGCTTGGTTAGGAAAACGAAAAATCTGTCTGATAGCTTCATAGCCAGATGTCTTTTAAACATTTATACACATTAAATATGCCAAGTACATTTGAGTTTAAAAAGTAGATACATTTTGAAAAGGCTGGTATATTCATGAGTTTTTCCAAACTGGTCTAAACTTTCTATAATAAAACTGGTATAGGCATGTGTAGGAACTTTAGGAGATTCCAATGGTACACTTTTCAAAGGTAAAAATCATGTTTAAAATGGTGAAAAAGGGAAAAAACTGCTATCCACATGATCTCAAGACTAACGTCACAAAAAGGTAATATTATTATTATATAGGACGAGGTGAGACCCATGCCTTCGGCACGGGAAGTATAATAAATAAATTTAATAAATAAATAAATATAATATTGCTCTCAAAGTTGGTGCGATTTTTCCTCTTAAAGTTGGTGCCCGTAAATCGCGCGATTTTTCTTCTCAAAGTTGGTGCCCATAAATCGCAATTTCTCCTCTCAAAGTTGGTGCCCGTAAATCGTACGATTTTTCCTCTCAAAGTTGGTGCGATTTTTCCTCTTAAAGTTGGTGCCCATAAATCGTGATTTTTCCTCTCAAAGTTGGTACCCATAAATCGCGATTTTTCTTCTCAAAGTTGGCGCCCATAAATTGCCATTTCTCCTCTCAAAGTTGGTGCCTGTAAATCGCGATTTTTCCTCTTAAAGTTGGTGCCCGTAAATTGCGATTTATTTATCTATTTTAGGACGCGATTTATTTTCCATTTCAGGACGCGATTTATCCATTTCAGGATGTGATTTATTTATTTGTCAAATCGCGAAATTGCAAAATCGCGAAAATCGCGAAAATCGCCAACTTTAAGAGCAATTTGCTAAAGCTTGGTTAGGAAAATGAAAAATCTGTCTGATAGCTTCATAGCCAGATGTCTTTTAAACATTTATACATGTTAAATATGTCAAGTACATTTGAGTTTAAAAAGTAGATATACTTTGAAAAAGGCTGGTACATCTATGAGTTTCTCCAAACTGGTCTAAACTTTCTATAATAAAACTGGTATAGGCATGTGTAGGAACTTTAGGAGATTCCAATAGTATACTTTTTCAAAAGTAAAAATCATATTTAAAATAGTGAAAAAGGGAAAAAACTGCTATCCATGTAATTTTAAGACTAACGTCACAAAAAGGTAATATTATTATTATTGTGATGGAACATTTTGTGACGACATACAATTTGATCATGTGAGATCAAGTCATGTGACTCTTAACAACATTGAGACCTTTAGCGTTGTTGAGACTCATAGCGTTGTTGAGATCCGCAATCACGCTATAATCTAAAATAGTATTTCAATCTGATATATTATTTCATCAACCAATTACATTATAACCTGATATATCATTTTATTATACTTTAGCCAATCAATTTGTACCTTATATTTAGCCGAGCCAATCAGAAATTCAAGTAGTAACCTGGGTAGCTGCCCGTATAGCACCTTGTAATTTCTTATAAATACCCTGCTCGCAATTATCAATAAAATTCGGACTGTAACAAGCTAAGGAAGCTTACAAACAGACAACCCAAGAGATACTGAAGCCTTACTCAAGGAGTAAGCAATTGGATAGTTTCGAGATTCTAACAGATACACTTTATTTAATCGATCGCATTTAATTCTTGCTAGTTAACACCTACATCGACACCCTTCTTAAGACACTACCGTATAAACCGCTAAGACCCCTAAAACGTATTTTCTACACTTGCTCAATTCCGAGTATTTCGCTGTTAATATATTTTAGTCTGTCACAATTGGTGCCGACTGGCAGGAAATCAATCGACACATCGACCGATTTGTTACCTATATTACATAACCGAACTTGCCAAAACCCATAGTGAAAGACAAAAGCAAGAACAGCACTACCACCGCCACCGCCTGCATTACTACAACTACCTAGGAGAAGACTTCAAGAGGACGAAGAAACTATGACAGACAGACTACCTACCTTTTACGGATACACCAAGGAATATGTTCGAGAATTCCTGGATGATTTGGAAAGCTACTTCGCAGCCAAAGGAATGGTCAGCACCCGATGGTTGCCTATCCTGGCCGCCCAACTCAGAGGACCTGCAAGAGAAGCATACCGAGTGGCCCTGACGGATGTAGCAGCTACTGGACTAGGAGGATTAATCCTCGTAGCCACAGCAGCAGCTGGAAATAACCCCCCTGCCGCAGCATTAGCCACCACTCATTGGGAGGTTACAAGAGCCTGGCTAGAGGAGAAGTATTTCACCGAACAGAAGCGAGAATCAATCAAGGAACAGCTATTCAACATGAAGATGTCAATCAATCAATGCCTAGAAGACTGGGTTAATACCATCGATCAGTATATACAACTTTGTGGAGAAACCAGCCCGGTTGTACGAGAAATGGTGTTCATGAATGGCTTACCCACAGACATCCAACGCCATATCAAGAGGTTTGGCCCTCGAAGTATGGAAGAGAAAGTCAGGATAGCACAGGCCTTTTGGGATACCAAAGCAGGACATTCAGCATCCCTATATAACAAGTTACCACAAGACTTACGCAGGAAATTCAGCACTGGAATACCTGTAGTCCAAATGCTATCTGCATTAACCGAACCATCTGAGGAGGATACTATCAAACTGACAGTTATGGCAAAAACAGGAAAGACAACTCATGAGGATGAAATGGAGAAAATTACCAAGATGTTTTCAGAAATAACAGCACACATAGCCAATCTTGAAGCTAAGGTAATCCGCCAGAATAAGCAACCGAGAGGAACCTTTGTAGCTGAAGAACGTAACAAGACCAAGATAAACTGCTTCCTCTGCGGAAGACATGGTCACTTTGCCAAGAATTGCCAAACTAGAAGTTGGAAGGAAGGATGAGAGAGAGAGGAAGTAAAGAAGGCCGACCATGCCAACGTAGTGCAAGAAATCAAAGAAAAAGATGAAGAATTCAGCGAAGAATACCTGGAAGTCTACCCTGTCGAAGCAGTTAGCCGCGCCACCACTAGGAAGACTCCCTACCCAAGGAAGAAGCCGATCCAGGAACCTGAGGTTGTCATCGAGAAGCCTAAGAAGCCAACACAGAGACAACAGCTGAATGAAGATCAATGGGACAAAGCCTTCAAACAGATAATGCAACTCGGTGAGACAGTTACTTCAACTACCGGAGATGAAGAGATAACGGATCAGAAAGAAGATAAAGAGAAGAAGCCTAGGAGAGTTAGAGAATTCGAATATGATCTATGGGATGACATTGCCAATCAGAAGGCCAACATTACCTTCAAACAACTCTTCCAGATTGCACCATCGACAAAGCAAAAGGTGAAGACTCAGATTACTGAGACCAAACCAACCATCTGATTCGAGGAAGTTAACACTGCCGAAGAATAAGAGGAGCGAACTTATACCTCATCCATCTACGCACAATGCAACATTGGAGGATTAGCATGCTTAGTTATTATCGACACTGGAGCAGGAGTCAGCATTATCGCCAAGCATTTCCTAGACCGCCTAGGATGGGATATTGATGAACCTGCTACCTCTACTTTGGTCATTGCAAGCGGAAAAAGCAGTGTACCTTTAGGAGTACTCCGAGAGGTACCAGTCCAGTTTGGAACAGAAATAATTCCCATCAGAATGGTCGTTACCGATGCACAATCCTACAATGCCGTCTTGGGTAACAGCTGGTTGAAGAAAGCTAAAGCTAGAATTGATCTGGATGCACAAAGGCTAATCTTCGTCAACCATGGAAGAAAGTTTAGCGTACCTCTAGATATTCAGAAAGGAGTAGTACTGAAACTTACTTAGAGGCCAGAAGATGAAAGTGATATAGATGAAGGAATAACCCCCAGACAGGCGCATCTCAACATGGTGGAAGAAGAAGCAAACGTGGTGATCAATAGTGAATACTGCCGCCTGACGCCTCTAGAAAAGAACCAGTTGATTGAATACAACATGAGGAACACTAGATGTCCATTCTGTGAGCAATGCATCTATTGTGCTGAGATGATGTGCACTTGCAGTGATACGAAGTTGATACCTTACCAAGACACCTTGGAGATACACCTGCCAACAGAAAAGAAGATTAGGAAACTGAGATTATCACAGACTCACCGAAGGACTCCACCCTCAATGAATCATGGGCCATATAATGGAAGGAATCCTCACCTATTCGCAGACAATACTGGAGAAGTATGGGACTGTTTCTGGACGAATATTGGACACATCGGCAAAGGACGTCTTTGGGGAAATCGCAACACCTACCTGCAAGGATGCTATTGGGATGAAGTCAACCCCTATGATCTCTGGGAGTGTGAAAACTGGGTCAGATATCCGGACGAACCATATGACATCAGTTATCATGGGACTTGGAAGGAGCATTATGACCAAGAACAAGAACAGACGATACCCGAAGAGAATGAAGATGAGGAAGTACCCAAGGAATGGAGCAATGAAGTTTATACCACTCAGACAACCATTGAAATCAGAGCCTTATTCCAGGAAGATAATGAAGACAATGGACCGATCCTGATTGAAGAAAGCGATTCAGATTCAGAAGAAGAAATCATTGCACTTAAGGAAATAATTCACCCCAATGAACGTATCAGCATGCGCTATTGGTGGTGGAAGGACTTGTAGCAAAACCTACCTCAGGACACAACTCATGAACAGTGGAAGGAACCAAATATCCCCACCTTTGAAGAGGTATTTATGGTTGAAGAAAAGGATACAGCAACTTGAGTCAAGAAACTGACAGAAAGTGCAATCATACCGAAGAGAAAAACTGAAGGAGCTGCAGGTTATGATCTGTATGCAGATGAGGATTATACTCTAGAACTGAAATCATCAGCCTTCGTAAAAACCGGAATCGCCATCACCCTACCACCCAGACAATGTGTGCAAGTATGGGCAAGAAGTGGACTTTACCGCAATTCTGGGATAGGAGCCTTCCCCGGATTAATAGATGAAGACTATAGAGGAGAAATCGAGGTTGGACTAGTAAACCACAATTACAGCTAATTTAAAGTATATCAAGGAGATTGAATTGCTCAAATGGTGATCGTCAAATGCGAACAACAACCTCTAAAAGAAGTAGAAAACCTAGAAGAAACACAACGTGGAAGGAAAGGATTTGGATCAACAGGACAAGCAAATGTGATAATAGAAAAACTGGATGACCAGGAGAGTGCCAAGAAGCACATCTACTCCCTCAACGAAAACCTGTTACCAAACCAGAAGAAACAGTTGCAAGACCTACTGAAGGAGTATGAGGATATTATCGCAATCAGTTTCAAGGACCTGCTGGATCAAGCCTTCTTCACGCACCATATTGACACAGAAGATGCCAAACCAATCAAACAGGCACCCTACAGATTGCCGGCTAACTATCATGACTTTGTACGAAAGCATGTTCAAGAGCTATTAGAGTCAGGAGTAATCGTACGATCAAAAAGCCCATGGGCATCACCTATCAGCATAGTACCAAAGAAGGATGGACAGAGGATGGTTATCGACTATCGCAAATTAAACTCAGTCACCAAGAAGCATGCATATCCGATCCCGCACTCAGAAGACTTACAAAACATGTTGAAAAGGGCGCAAATCTACTCAACCTTGGACCTATGGGCAGGATATAACCAGATCGGAATGACGCCCAAAGTACAGGAGAAATCAGCATTTGTTACACTGTTTGGACAGTACGAATTTACAAGAATGTCCTTTGGACTTTGTAATGCACCTGCCACCTTTCAAGCTGCAATGAACGAAATCTTCTATGATTTGATTGGACATAGAGTGATTGTGTACATCGACGACATCAACATCTATGTAGAGAACTTCGCAGAACACATGGTGACCCTGAAGGAAGTATTTGAATAACTCAGAAAACATGGACTAAGGATCAAGCCATCAAAATGCTACTTTGGATAGAAGAAAATCGAATACCTCAGATTTATAATCAACAGAGGAGAGATCCGCCCAGACCCAAAGAAAACTGAGATCATCAAGGCCTTTCCAATCCCGCAAGATAAGATGACTCTATGAGGATTTTTAGGACTGATCCAGTTCTATAAAAGGTTTATCCCTGGTTACTCCGAAATTGCTGCACCCCTGCACATGTTGCAAAGAAAAGGAAGAGCATGGGAATGGACGTCAGCCACACAAACTGCCTTTAATCTGATCAAGGAAGCACTTACCCATGCACCAGTAATGGTAAGACCGGATCTCATGAAAGTATTCAAGCTGTACACAGATGCATTGTCATTTGGACTTGGAGCAATCTTGGCGTAAGATGATAAAGATGGAGAGCATATGATTGCTTATGCAGGACGAGCCACCCATAGAGCAGAACCTTCCTATGGAGCCACCCAGCTAGAATGTGTAGCAGTTGTTTGGGCCGTACAACACTTTCACCACTTCCTGATTGGAAAGCAGTTCACCCTAATAACAGACCACTCAGCTCTCAAATAGCTTTGGAATAAGCCAAATCTGACAGGAATGTATGCACGATGGCTAGCTATACTGCAGGAATACGACTTCACGACGCAATACAGAAAAGGACGGAATCATCAGAATGTGGACACCCTCTTATACTTACCCCAATTTATCCGAGATCGACACTCCGAACCAAAAAAAATATACCTACCCAATGAACACTGAACTCTATAATGGATATTTGGATTACCTCAGTAACCTAACCTTTACTGGGACAACGAACAAAAACGATCAACGGCTTATACAGACAATGGCACTCAACTATTTTATCAAGAATAATATACTTTACCGACGATACAGAGGACAGATACGACTTGTAGTTCCTGAACACAAAAAGCAGATAGTACTTTAGGCCTCTCACGATCATCAGCTGGCAGGACACATGGGCGTAGACAACACATATCAATGACTATCAGAAAAATATTATTGGAAGGACATATACGAAGACATTAGAGAATATATCAGGAGATGCGATACTTGTCAGAAGAGGCGCCGAGGAAAGGAAATCGAGACCTTATAACCGATTGTACCTGGAGGACCCTTTGAACATATTGGAATAGACATTGTTGGACCACTACCAAGAACACTTAGAGGAAATCGATATATCGTAGTAGCAGTAGACTACCTGACCAAGTACCCTGAAGCAAGAGCCTTGCCCCTTGCAGATGCCCTTAATATTGCACCTTTTATCTACAAAGATATTATCTGCCACCATGGAATACCTTATGAAATGACCTCCGACCAAGGAACTGAATTCGTTAATGAATTCATGCAGATATTGATGCAACACTTTGGGATCCGCCAGATAAAGACTACTGCCTACCACCCTCAAGGAAATGGACTCACTGAACGAACAAATCAAACTATCAAGAACACGATTGCTAAAGTAGTACAATCACAAGGAGGGGATTGGGACTTGTACCTACCTTCTGCCTTATTTGCACTATGAACAATGAAACAAGAAACAACAAAGTTTACCCCTTTTGAGCTCGCTTATGGAAGAAAAGCTCATCAGCTGGTAGACCAAGTAATGACCACTCCGGAACCCAGCCACACCCCCTGGGAAAAGCAAATCGAGCATCATGTGACAAAGGAAATCCAAGAATTACACAATGTCCGAAACAAGGCAAGAGAATTTATTGCCATTGCACAAGACCGACAAAAGAAGAATTACGACAAGGAATACAAGGAAACCGAAAAATTGAAGATTGGTGATCAAGTCTTACTATACCGGAACATAGTAGAGTCTTCATGGTCAGCAAAATTAGACCCAAAATAGGAAGGACCATACTACATCGCGAGTATAAAAGGAACTATATATCAGTTACGAAAAACAACAGGAACGATCTTACCCTATACTGTCCACCGAAACCACCTCAAGAAATATCATGCCCTGCTGGAATAACTTCCATGAAGTCCGATTCAGCCTGATCGAGGCATACTGATATATAGAACCTCTGGAGGATCTTGAGGAGATAGAAGGATCGACCCTACAGAAAACTCAATCGATTGTATGCAACATTTAAAGGAGGCAACATTTGGCACAAATCAATGAGTGGAAGGAATACTACCGAATTGCACAACTCTGGAATGAAGAAGTTGAACATATCTGGAACCGGAAGGATAGAGAAATCTGTCAACGAGCCCTCAAAGGAGCACTCCCTGCCTATAACACAAGAATGGCTAATCGGATTTATCAACTATTCAAGCACAAGCCTAGTGCTTTGAATCACTTTCGATGCAGTACGCACCAACTAAATTAACTGACACAGAATGAAATGAATGAGCTAGAGGAAGAGGTAAAACAGTTATAAAGGGATTTCTCTGAGTTAGAACTGTACCTTGAAGTCTAACTCGCAGAAAGGAAGGAGATGTGATGGAACATTTTGTGATGACATACAATTTGATCATGTGAGATCAAGTCATGTGACTCTCAACA
>RBNK01002470.1:0-10957 GCA_003990785.1 Endogone sp. FLAS-F59071 | reverse complement strand
ACAAATGATCGGCAGCATAATGTACCTGATGATCGGGACGAGACCTGATCTAGCTGCTGCTGTCAGCATCATCAGTCAATTTTCGGCCAATCCAATGCAAGAACATCACCACGCCCTCAAATGATTACTAAGATATATTAAAGGAACAGCCAATTATAAGCTGTGCCTTGGACGCGATCAGGATCTAAGACTGATTGGTTTCAGCGATGCTAACTAGGGAGGAGACATTAACACACGACGATCAACCACGGGATATATTTTCAACCTATCAGGAGGAGCCATCAGCTGGTCAAGCAAATGCCAAGCAACCATTGCCCTATCAACAACTGAGGCAGAATATATGGCATTAGCTCATGCGACAAAGGAAGCCATTTGGCTATGCACCCTATTGGATGAGCTAGGATATTTGCCGAATTGTGCAACAACCTTATTTGAAGACAACCAATCAGCAATCGCCCTCGCCAAAAATCCAATTAATCATGCTCGATCAAAGCATA
Organism: Endogone sp. FLAS-F59071; assembly: GCA_003990785.1. NCBI lineage: Eukaryota > Fungi > Mucoromycota > Endogonomycetes > Endogonales > Endogonaceae > Endogone > Endogone sp. FLAS-F59071. The sequence goes on along the minus strand of RBNK01002470.1, from coordinate 10,460 downwards.
TCGACATTCAGCATCACTTTATTCGAGAGAAAGTTGAATCAAAGGTGATAGATATCATTTACATGGCGATAGATGAAATGATAGCTGATGCATTAACCAAGCCACTTGCGTGACCAAGACTTGAAACATTGATCGCAAAAATGGGCTTACGTAACTAACATTATTTCTTTAAAAATTTTATATTCTTTATCACGTCATTCTTATCACTCAAGTAGTATTTTATATATAATAATTTGCAGTGAATGTACTTCATGGATGACATTTGTGATGTACAGTTGAACACTATTTTTTATTCTTTTTTTTATTCATTTATTTTATTGAGATATATCAAGCAGGGGGAGTGTTATAATTATTAGCTTATTATATCTCTTCTATCAATGATCGATAGATCAATGATCGATCATACGTCACTCAATTGTGGCTTAGACGATCTTTGTTTGTATCGACCAATCATAATTTAGCATTAATAAATACATGCATATTGGCTTCATTAGCCAGTGTGCTCTTTACTCCAAACACACACATTCGAAGATCAAATTTCAACAGTATTCAATCAACTGGTTCTTCTCCAAAGACGTTAGGCGGCAGTATTCACTATTGATCACCACGTTTGCTTCTTCTTCTTCTACCAAATTGAGATGCACCTGTCCGGGGGTTACTTCTTCATCTATGTCACTCTCATCTTCTGGTCTTTGAGTGAGTTTCGGTACTACTTCTTTCTGAATATCCAGAGGTACGCTGAACTTTCTTCCATAGTTGACAAAGATTAATCTCTGTGCGTCCAGATCAATTCTGGCTTTAGCTTTCTTCAGCCAACTGTTACCCAAGACGGCGTTGTAGGATTGTGCATCAGTAACTACCATCCTGACAGGTATGATTTCTGTTCCAAACTGGACCAGTACTTCTCTGAGTACTCCTAGAGGTACGCTGCTTTTTCCACTTACAACAACCAAAGTAGAGGTAGCAGGTTCATCAATATCCCATCTTAGGCGGTCTAGAAAATGCTTGGTGATGATGCTGACTCCTGCTCCGGTGTCAATAATAACCGAGTATGCTAATCCTCCAATGTTGCATTGTGCATAGGCGGATGAGGTATAGGTTCGCTCCTCTTGTTCTTTGGCAGTGTTAACTTCCTCGAATCGGATGGTTGGTTTGGTTTCGGTAATCTGCATCTTTACCTTCTGCTTTGTTGATGGTGCGATCTGGAAGAGTTGTTTAAAGGTAATGTTAGCCTTTTAATTGGCAATATCGTGCCACGGGTCATATTCGAATTCTCTGACTCTCCTAGGCTTCTTCTCTTTATCTTCTTTCTGATCCGTCATCTCTTCATCTCTGGTAGTCGAAGTAACTGTCTCGCCGGGTTACATTATCTGTTTGAAGGCTTTGTCCCATTGATCTTCATTCAGCTGTTGTCTCTGTGTTGGCTTCTTGGGCTTTTTGATGACAACCTCAGGTTCCTGGATCGGCTTCTTTCTTGGGTAGGGAGTTTTCCTAGTGGTAGTGTGACTGACTGCTTCAATAGGGTAGGCTTCCAGGTATTCTTCGCCAAATTCTTCATCTTCTTCTTCGATTTCTTGCACTACGTTGGCATGGTCAGCCTTCTTTACTTCTTCTTTCTCCCGTCCTTCCTTCCAGCTCCTAGTTTGGCAATCTTTAGCAAAGTGACCTCGCCTTCCGCAGAGGAAGCAGTTTATCTCACTCTTGTTGCATTCTTCGGCAACGAAGGTTCCTCTCGGTTGCCTGTTCTGGCGGATCACCTTGGCTTCAAGGTCAGCTATATGTACTGTTATTTCTGAGAACATCTTGGTAATCTTCTCCATTTCGTCTTCATGTGTTGTCTTCCCCATTTTTGCCATGACTGTCGGTTTGATAGTCTCCTCCTCAGATAGTTCGGCTGATGCGGATGCCATTTGGACTATGGGTATTCCAGTGCTGAATTTCCTGTGTAAGTCTTGTGGTAGCTTGTCATATAGGGATGCCAAATGTCCTACTTCGGTATCCCAAAAGGCCTGTGCCATCCTGACTTTCTCTTCCATACTTCGAGGGCCAAACCTCTTGATATGGCATTGGATATCTGCGGGTAAGCCATTCATGAACACCATTTCTTGTACAACCGGGCTGGTTTCTCCACAGAGTTGCATATACTGATTGATGGTATTAACCCAGTCTTCCGGGCATTGATTGATTGACATCTTCATGTTGAATAGCTGTTCCTTGATTGATTCTTGCTTTTGTTCGATAAAATACTTCTCCTCTAACCAGGCTCTTGTAACATCCCAATGAGCGGTGGCTAGTGCTGCAGCGGGGGGGTTATTTCCAGCTGCTACTGTGGCTGCGAGGATTAATCCTCCTAGTCCAGTGGCTGCTGGATCTGTTAGGGCTACTCGGTATGCTTCTCTTGCAGGTCCTCTGAGTTGGGCGGCCAGGATAGGCAACCATCAGGTGCTGACCGTTCCTTTGGCTGCAAAGTAGCTTTCCAAATCATCCAGAAATTCTCGAACATATTCCTTAATGTATCCATAAAAGGTAGGTAGTCTGTCTGTCATAGTTTCTTCGTCTTCTTGAAGTCTTCTCCTAGGTAGTTGTAGTAATGCAGGCAGTGGCGGTAGTAGTGCCGTTCTTGCTTTTGTCTTCCACTATAGGTTTCGGCAAGTTCGGTTACGCAATATAGGTAACAAATCGGTCGATGTGTCGATTGATTTCCTGCCAGTTGGCACCAATTGTGATGGACTAAAATATATTAACGGCAAAATACTCTGATATTGGGTAAGTGCAGCAAATATATTTCAGGGGTCTTAGTGGTTTATACGGTAGCGTCTTAAGAAGGGTGTTGATGTAGGTGTTAACTAGCAAGAATTATATGATTGATTGAATAAAGTGTATCTGTTAGAATCTCGAAACTATCCAATTGCTTACTCCTTGAGTAAGGCTTCAGTATTCCTCGGGTTGTCTGTTGTAAGCTTCCTTAGCTTGTTGCAGTTCGAATTTTATTGATAATTGCGAGCGGGGTATTTATAAGAAATTACAAGGTGCTATACGGGCAGCTACCCAGGTTACTACTTGAATTTCTGATTGGCTCAGCTAAATATAAGGTATAAATTGATTGGCTAAGATATAATAAATGATATATCAGGTTATAATGTAATTGGGTGATGAAATAATATATCAGATCGAAATACTATTTTAGGTTATAGCGTGATTGCGGATCTCAACAATGCTAAAGGTCTCAACAATGCTAAAGGTCTCAACATTGTTGAGAGTCACATGACTTGATCTCACATGATCAAATTGTATATCGTCACAAAATGTTCCGTCACAATATCAAGAGTACAAAAGACTATAAGTCTAAAATTTACAATTAATAACCTTACAAAGAAATAAAGTACTTTTGATACCTTAGAAACCTTATAATATACTCGGAGATTCCTAAGTCCAATATAGATTAGTATTATTAGATGCTTCCTTATAGGTAGTTTAAGAGAAATTCCCCTTATATAATAGCTATAAGTGACTTAAAGAATAATAAACTAGCAGATTAGGAACTATCTGCAGGGGGTTTAATCTCTTAGTTACTATTGATCTAGCAATATAAAATAATCTCTTAATTGACTAAATATAAGATCTATATTATTTAGCTATAACATATCAAAAGGGAGATGCCTTCTTCAAGCATTAGTATATACAAATATAGCATAGTGATAAGAGTTTCATATGAGAAGAGTTGGCTGATAGAACAGAGTTTATAAGAAAGATAGTGAAATATTAGAGGAAGATTTTTTATATATTTGAACAATGACTCCAAGTAATTAAACATTTTCTTTCTAAGAATATCTGATTTATTGAATTATTATCAGATGCTCAGATCTATCAGATAATTATCAAAGTCTAGCTAATATATAGAAAATCAGATATATAAGAAGAATTAGATTATGAGGATAACTATAGAAAATAACCTTGTATCTTTACACCAATCATAAACATCTTAATTTATTTTATACTTAGTAGAATATTTTATTCAAATAGTTATTAAGATAACTTATAATATCTAACTTATTTATTTTATTATTATTAATATAGTTAGTAAATCTGCCTAATAGTTATTTTGTTTTAATACTTTTACTCTTTACTTAGAGAATAAATCAGTTTAGATAGCTTAGAGCTAAAAAAACTTAAGAAAAGATAAAGAGAATAAGAGTCTAGTGTTGAAATTATTAGCTTATTATATCTCTCTCTCCTATCAACAATTAATGGTATATCACTCGATTGTAGCTTAGACAATCTTTATCTGTATTGACCAATCATATATTAGCATCAATAAATATACACATATTTGGCTTTATAAGCTATTGCACTCTTCTATCCCCAAAAACACATTCAAAGATTAAAACTTTAACAGGTTATGAGCCCCGAGCTGCTCAAATTGCAGCTCAACAACCTGAGATCTACACAATCATAGCAATTACAACTGCGATTACAGTAAGCATTTATTTAATATTGTAAACAATGCGTCAAACAATGTGATAAACAACACGACAAACAATACTGCAATAAAGCAATGCAATAAACAACACATAATGACATAGCATTCAATGACATAATACAACAAAATGGATAATCTATATATATCATCATTAGTAACAAGATTGACAAGATTGCAATCTAAATCAAAAACAGACAACAGATATCAACCCCTTGATGATGACAAAGGATTGGATAGCAATCATCAGAGCAATATAGGATTTAGCCTCAATCGACAGGAATAGATGGCTACAACAATTAGAAAACAGGAAGATAAATTAGATATACTGGCAACCCTATTGGGTGAATTGATGGCAAAAATCAATAAAACAAACGCATCACCCAGTGCACCAACCAATCAGAATACAACTACAGAAGGCAACATGCCACAAATACAAACATAATTACTATTACCAACAATATCAACAAAGCTTAATGATCTGGTAAAGGAGTATCTGAGATTGATCAACAAATTCGATAGGTCAGGAGGTGCATCCAGACTATTTGATTACTTTGATGCCATAGAGCAATTTATCACCAGCGCTGATCTATCAGTACAAAAAAAGAAAGTCAATGTAGTGATCAGTAAAATTACAGGTAATGCTAGAATGTAGCTATGGAGGCACGTAAATACATCAGGAGAATTTGATTTGTGGAATGAGCTTAAAGAGGCTATGACACAAAAATACGCACCAATGGAACAATTGTTATGAATGTGCGATAAGCTTGTGCTGATGAAGTAAAAGGGATCAATCAAAGATTATAATGATGCGTTCAACTGAATTATAGTACAAATCGAAGACATGACTGACACAGAAGCTATACTGCAATATCTCCAGGGTCTAAGCCCCAGGTACCGGAAATTAATACTTGCATGGGAGAATATGCTGATAATACTAGAGGCTTTACAACTTGCATACATCAGGTTTGACCCAGATAGTAAGCAGAAGCATGACGAAGCCTATGTGATAGACCGAGATGGCTACCAAGGTGGCTACTAAGGCGGCGGTCATGGCAACCGAGACAGAAGTGCCAGATGAGGCCAAGGCTATAACAATGATAATAGAAGCAATTGAGAAGGCTATAACAACAACAACGGAAACAATCAAGGAGGTTATCATAATGACAGAGGTGATCGAGACGGTGATCGCAAAGCCTATCGAGGCAGAAATTTTTAGGAATATCCTTGGAAATGTTACATCTGTGAGAGAGAACACAGAATATTCCAATGCAACAAATTCAACAATTGGGTAAAAACAGAAAAAGAAAAGGCTAAACTGAGAGCCAAAGCAAATTTAGTGATTGGCACCATCATTGATTTAGATGTTATATAACATATGTTTAACCAATGGGAGATTTTCAAGACAGTGACTGAGCACGATGGCTTGGTCATATGTGCAGGGAACGAGAAGCTACACACCATGCACGTTGGGACAATTAAGCTCAATGATGAGCTGAAATTATAGGATATTTTATATATATCAGAAATCACCAGAAATTTAATATCTGTATGGGCATTGATACGTGATAGAAATGACATAACCTTCAAAAGTGACGGATCAGTAGTTAAAATCAGCGCAGATTACGAGGAAATCAAAATCAGATAAGCCGATAGTGACCTATTTCATTTATTGACATTACCAGAGCTAGAAGCAAACATTGCCAATTCCAAGATTGATAATTATATACTATGGCATCACTGGCTGGGCCATCCAGGCCGAAATACTCTGCAATTAATTAACAAATTTATTACAGGGCTCGGAGATGTGTGGCTGCCGACTATACAAATTGAAATATGTGCCAGGTGTGAATATGCGAAATCACACTGCAAGCCTTTTGGATACATAAAAAATCAATTGATAGAGCCTATCAGAAGGGTGTACTCAGATCTGTGCAGGCCGATGCTTATGCCATTAGTCAATGGAGCAAATATATATTAACATTTATTGATGACACCACTTGCTATATTATAATATATTTTATTGACAACAAAAGTAATACATTTGATCGATTCCAGGTATTCAAGGCATTCACTGAAATGCAATTGGGCTGAAAACTGAAGATTCTCCAGTCCAATGGAGGGGGAGAGTATGTAAACACCGAGATGCGCAAATTTTTAATCAAAAATGGAATTTATTATAAAATGATGATGCTGGATACGCCGCAACAAAACACTGTCGCTGAATGATATAACCGAACATTGATAGAGTCAATCCGGGCTGTTAAAATCACTGCTGACATACCTGACGAACTTTGGGCTAAACTTGCCACAAGTGCTACATATTTATGCAACCGATTGCCAATGTGAGCCAATAAGGAGAGTACTTTACCATTTGAATTATGGTACAGTTACAAGCCTGATATCAGTAACTTACATATTATATAGGCTGATGCATATATACATATTTGCAAAGGAAAAAGGTCGATACTGGCACCCCAATCCAAAAAGCTTAAAATGATTAGCTATCATGACAAAAAGAAGGCATATAGGCTCTGGGATCCAACCAATAGGAAGATAGAGATCAGCCACAATGTCATATTTGATGAATCTATTATATTAAAATCCCTAACAATTATTAACTCAGAAGATCAAGAATATGTTATTGAAGCGATTATTGGAGAATACAAGATTGATGAAAAAAAGGCAATATCTGGTAAAATGGCTAGGTTATAATAATAATGATGATAACACCTGGGAGCCAATCAAACAATTGATAGATACTGAAGCCCTATAAATTTGGCAAGATTGCATGCCAGAAGCTAATTTAATTGAATCGACTGATGACCCAATGACCTACAAGAAAGCAATTTCCTTACCTGATGCAAGGCTTTGGCAGGAAGCGATCAATCAAGAGCTTAAATCACTTAAGAATAATGATATGTAGATGATTGTACCTGAGGTGCCTGTGGGATGCAAGCCAATTGGATATAGATGGGTATTTAAAAAGAAGCTCAATACTGATGGATCAGTTGCCAGATACAAGGTGAGATTAGTTGCCAAAAGATATTCATAATAGCAAGGAATTGATTATGATGAAACATTTGCTCCCATGGTGAAATTCACATTGATCAGGGTACTTTTATTGATTGGTGCAGCCCTAAACTTAGAAATTCACCAAATGGATATAAAAACTGCATTCCTAAATGGTAATCTTGATGAGAAGATCTATATGATGGTACCTGAAGGAATTGACCAATCAGAGCTGTCACTGAGAGCTGTGTATAAGCTCAATCGATCATTGTATAGACTAAAACAATCACTTTATATATGGAATCAGAAGATTAACAACTACCTCAGCTAATCAAATTTTACAAGACTACAATCAGATTATAGCATTTATCTAAGAAGAAGATAAGATGATCAATTGCTAATAATTATTACTATATATGTCAATGATCTACTAATTCTAGCTGATTCTATGGAAATGATAAACAAATTCAAGGTGGAGCTTAGCAACACATTTGATATGACAGACTATAGTGAAATTAAATATTTTCTGGGTATTCAAGTTATGTGTAATCAAAAAACACACACAATCACAATTGATCAAAGTCACTTTGCCAATCAAATCATTATAAGGTTTAATATGATAGATACCAAGCCAATCAGTACACCCCTTGATCCATCTATTCAACTCAAAGCTGAAGGGGGAAAATCTACAGACCAAAATCTATTCAGACAAATGATCAGTAGCATAATGTATCTGATAAGCAGGATAAGACCTGATCTAGCTGTTGCTGTTAGCATCATCAGTCAATTTTCAGCTAATCCAATGCAAGAACATCACTATGCCCTCAAATAATTATTAAGATATATTAAAGGAACAGCTAATTATAAGCTGTGCCTTGGATGCGATTAGGATCTAAGGCTAATCGGTTTCAGTAATGCCAACTGAGGAGGAGATATTAATACATGACAATCAACTATGGGCTATATTTTCAACCTATCAGGGGAAGCCATCAGCTGGTCAAGCAAGCACTAACCAACTGTTACCCTATCATTAACTGAAGCAGAATATATAGCATTAGCACATGTGACAAGAGAAGCCATTTGGCTACGCACCCTATTAGATAAGCTAGGATATTTATAGAATTGTGTGATAACCTTATTTGAAGACAACCAATCAGCAATTACCCTCGCCAAAAACCCAATTAATCATGCTCAATCAAAGTGTTGAAATTTGATCTTCGAATGTATATGTTTGGAGTAAAGAGTGCACTGGCTAATGAAGCCAATATGCGTGTATTTATTAATGCTAAATTATGATTGGTCGATACAAACAAAGATCATCTCAGCCACAATTGAGTGATGTATGATCGATCATTGATGCATCGATCATTGATAGAAGAGATATAATAAGCTAATAATTACAACACTCCCCCTGCTTGATATATCTCGATAAAAATAAATAAAAAATAAAAGAATAAAAGTAAAGTGTTCAACTGTACATCACAAATGTCATCCATGAAGTACATTTACTGCAAATAATTATATATAAAATACTACTTGAGTGATAAGAATGATGTGATAAAGAACATAAAAATTTTTTAAAAAAAAGTTAGTTACGTAAGCCCATTTTTGCGATCAATGTTTCAAGTCTTGGTTGCATAAGTGGCTTGGTTAATGCATCAGCGATCATTTCATCTGTCGCCATGTAAACAATATCTATCACCTTTGATTCAACTTTCTCTCGAATAAAGTGGTGCTGAATGTCGATATGCTTTGATCGAGCATGATTAATTGGATTTTTGGCGAGGGCGATTGCTGATTGGTTGTCTTCAAATAAGGTTGTTGCACAATTTGGCAAATATCCTAGCTCATCCAATAGGGTGCGTAGCCAAATGGCTTCCTTTGTCGCATGAGCTAATGCCATATATTCTGCCTCAGTTGTTGATAGGGCAACGGTTGCTTGGCGTTTGCTTAACCAGCTGATGGCTCCTCCTGATAGGTTGAAAATATATCCCGTGGTTGATCATTGTGTGTTAATGTCTCCTTCCCAGTTAGCATCGCTGAAACCGATCAGTCTTAGATCCTGATCACGTCCAAGGCACAGCTTATAATTAGCTGTTCCTTTAATATATCTTAGTAATCGTTTGAGGGCGTGGTGATGTTCTTGCATTGGATTGGCCGAAAATTGACTGATGATGCTGACAGCAGCAGCTAGATCAGGTCTCGTTCTGATCATCAGGTACATTATGCTGCCGATCATTTGTCTGAATAGACTTTGGTCTGCGGATTTTCCTCCTTCAGCTTTGAGTTGAATGGATGGATCAAGGGGTGTGCTGATTGGCTTGGCATCCGTCATGTTAAACCTTGTAATGATTTGATTGGCGAAGTGGCTTTGATCAATTGTGATCATGTGTGTTTTTCAATCGCGCATGACTCGAATACCCAAAAAATGTTTAATTTCGCCACAGTCCATCATATCGAATGTGTTGCTAAGTTCCTCCTTGAATTTGTTCATCATTTCCATCGAGTCGGCCAGAATTAGTAGATTGTCGACATATATGGCAATAATTATCAGTGATTGATATTGATCGTCTTGTCTTCTCCTTAGATAAATGCTGTGATCCGATTGTAGTCTTGTAAAATTTGATTGGCTGAGATAGTTGTCGATCTTCTGATTCCACATACGAGGTGATTGCTTTAGTCCATACAGTGATCGATTGAGCTTACACACAGCTCTTGGTGACAGCTCCAATTGGTCGATTCCTTCAGGTACCGTCATGTAGATCTCTTCATCAAGATCGCCATTCAGGAATGCAGTTTTTACGTCCATTTGGTGAATTTCTAAGTTTAAGGTTGCTCCGATCAATAAAAGTGCCCTGATCGACGTGAATTTCGCCACAGGAGCAAATGTTTCATCATAATCAATTTCTTGCTGTTGTGAATATCCCTTGGCAACTAATCTCGCTTTGTACCTGGCAACCAATCCATCAGT
>RBNK01002469.1:0-10960 GCA_003990785.1 Endogone sp. FLAS-F59071 | reverse complement strand
TCACCAGATTCGTTGTAACCTCGACATAGGTGGGTTTGTCTGATACGTTTTTGATCTGGCATTACATTGAAGGTAATCTTGTAAACTTAAAAAGTCCAGAATATGTTAACTAGAAACAGCATTGAACTGAGTGAATCGTACCCCATGTATTCTTCTAAGGTGTTTCCTAAATCTTCTGTTAGAATTGTGGTTGAATATTGTAGCGCAATATTTACAACCTCTCTTCATTTGGTCAGCCAGTTTGTTAGAATGAGTAACGCATATATCGTCCAGTAGTACCATGCTATAAGAAGTAAACCAAAGAATGAGGTTATTGAGACAGGTAATATAATGAGATATTCAAAGGAAAGGAAAGACCGAATACCTTTATGTCTGCGAAAGTGGTTTGGAGAGAAAAGATTGCGAGAGGATACTTTATGACGCAACAAAGATTCGTCCAAGCCACATTGCCCACACGACTCGGTCGCTCCTCAAATCGTTGTTCTCTTTGTTCCGATTTCTACTCGCTCGAATCGTTCTTTGAATTATTTCATTTTTCCTTTCGACGTGGCGATGCCCTCCATCGATGTGCCTATTGTTCATTAGCTTGTCATCCCAATACTTGTCATTAGCCCTGCATGCTCTCGTTATCCCTAACTCGTTATCTCTCGTCGATATATCTTTAAAAATGAGAATTGAAATGTCTTACAAACAACATCATGTGACACAAGCAGCTATGAAAAGACAATCCTCAGTGCCCTACTTCTCATAGTCATACTTCTGTTCGGGTTCCAGTACCAAGCATTGCCGCGGCTGCAGCCGATAGGACTCCATGATTCGCAGAGTCCACAGGCGCTGCATGAATTCTCTACGAAGTTTCTCCTTATCAAATGGTGGCTTTGGCTCGGGTTCAACAACATACGGTAGGTAACTTCCTATGTTTTACATCGCAATCCGTGTTCAGGTTTCAATCGCCTAGTTCCGCCCACACTTATATAATTAGATACGAGTTGGAGCGGCATATATACCATGCTTTGATAACGAACCGCACCATAGTTTTGCCCTCATACATGCACTTACGCCAGTGCTTGGATATTGAGGCGTGTAAGCTTAAGGGACGAAAATATCACGTTAAAGCTTCTGATGCCAACGAGTGGGCCCTCCCGATCGAATACTTCTACGACCTCGCCCATCTTAAGAAACATGTTCGTTCCATCACCATCAGTGATTTTGTTGGCATACAGCTTGTGGCGCGACAGCAACAATGGACTAACGACGCCAAATTTGAACTATCGACGATTCGTGAGGATTTTGACGCTCTTATCGGATAGATATACAATGGACCCGTCGGATTTCAAGAGACTCTTATCACCAAAAAGTTGACATCAAACATTTGGTGATTGAAGCCCCAAAAGGCCACATCATAGTTGATAACACCGAGCCTGTCGAGCAGCTTTTCACTATTTCTTCTTCAGTCACAACTGTTCCGTATACACTGTATGGCTTCCCCAATAAGCGCCCTCATATGGCCATAGACCAAAACTTCAACATCTCTGTCACCATCTTGCCATCGAATGAATGGAAGGGAGAGGATGAAACATTCGACATGTCAGAGCCTGACACAGCCGGTTTTTCAACTGGAAAGTACACGCATCGTCGCTACTCTTTGCCTTCCTATCGTTCTCCCGTTCGACTCACCGGTTTCACTCAGCAACTCAACCCTCAGTATACCGATAATATTTATACTCGTACCGCCCTTCTTTACATGGACAGCGAAGAACACTTCCACGAGCATTACATTCTAAAGCATTCCACACCCGAAGGAGCTAAACAATACCAAGACGTTGTGTTTAATTTCCTAAAGTATGCTCCCGAGATCTACGAGGCAGCCGAGCATGTGCTTCAGAATCTCACGGACAAGTTGGAGGGAAGACCCTTTTTAAGCATGCATATTCGTCGGGGCGATTTCGTCACACTGCGTTGGCTGGACAATTTTGAAAAGGAAGATGCTTTGCTGCGAACGGTTGGCAATGTGGTGACCGAGCTGAAGCAGTGGTACGCTAGCCTTAACGGACCGGTGCTGACCGAAGATCCCGATAACAAACGCCTTTCCACCTTTCTTTATATCACCGACGAAGCTACTGGATCCCCAATTATTGACAAGCTGAGCAAAATGGGCGGCATCCGCATCGAGGACATGATGTTGGACGACGTGACATTGACTGAGCGTTTCCGCGACCGCGCTTGCTTTGGCGCTGGTGGGACAGGTCGTTTGTGCGAAGGCGTGGCATTTCGTTGGTAGCGCGAAGAGTTCGGTGACTGGCGGTATACTGAACTTGCGCAAGGCACAAGGGTATAAGGAAGAATCGAGTACTTAGATGAGTACTCAGATTGACAATATGTAGATTCAAAGGTTAAATGAACATTTTGTTTAACTGTTTATTATAATAATTATCATAACATTCTATAAAATAACAATATAATAAAATGACAGGTTATCTGAATATCAAGATAATAACCGTGATTATAAAGAAGTGTGATTATAAAAAAACTAGTCATGATATAACCAGCGGTTTATAAAACCCGACTTTTACAAATATGTCTTTTACTCATAGAACTAGCGTTGGCAGTTTGATTTAGCGGGGCACCTCATCTTGATCTTTGACGTTTGGTTCTGATTCAGATTTTGCTGTTCTAGTGTCCAGCTAAACATAAAAGTAGAAGGTAAGTCATAAAAAAAAGTTGGATGTGCTATCAAACATATTTGTACCATTACCTTGGTCTTCTCTTTCGTGATCACTTTTGGAGATTCATACTCTACATAATGGTTGCTCTCATTATCGAACAAAACCATCCGTCTCTTTGCTTGTGATTGAAGTGATGTCTGGACATTCAAGATTTAAAGGAAAGATTTAGCAATGGTACAATTGGAACCATGCAATCACAATTTTTAAACTTACCACTTCAATTTCACTACTGTCCCTTTTTTTGAGGACATTTCATCTCTCTGTTGCGACCCCTGCAACTGCATTAGCATGCTTGTTCAGCTCCTCTTTTCGATCAAGAGCAAAATACATCCAGGCGCCAAAATAAATAAAAAAAAAAAAAGACTTACTCGCAATTCAGCTTGCATTGCTCTTTTCGTCTTTTGTAATTTAAAATTCTGTAGCAAACTTTGAGCTATCTCAAAATTCCATAGCTTCCAGAATCTTGAACATTTTTCGAATTCTTAGTCAACTTGAAAAATGTATGTTGTGAGGAAGTATGTATATTAGAGCTACGACGAGCTCCTGGCCCTTGCCCTTAAGCAGCTCCTAGCCGCTCAAGGGTGTCGTAGCTAATGGTCATAGGCCTTCCACAACGTTCGAAGCTCTTGGCCAGGCTGCAAATGCAATGATTTGCCGAATGGACTGCGACGAGCTCCTGGCCCTGCCCTTGAGCAGCTCCTGGCCGCTCAAGAGTGTCAACAAGTCCCATTGTAGACCATACAACCGTCCATACAACCGTCTATGAGCTCTTGGCCCAAATTAAACAAATAACTAGTGAAAGTAGGCTCGCATCCAAGACCTCGATAGTAGGAAGCTTGTACAAATAGGATCCGTGTAGATTTTGGAAAAACAGTCAAATCAGATATCTATGTAAGAAATGAATATGCGCAACATGGATTCTTATGAAATACTATACCTTGTCTTCTGAGTCGTCGGCCTCATCCTCGGCAGTGTCCGAGTTCCTTCACTCATTCATGGGGGCCTTAGAGAAACATATCCGTATAGATTTCGGAAAACAGTCAAGTCAGATATGAGTTTGCGCAACACGGATTTCATACTTATATATGGGTACGATCAAAAGCCTTCAAAAACAAAAGCACTATACCTTGCTAGTCCCGTCCTCCGAGTCCAAGTCGCTAGCCTCCAATGCCTCTAATGCCAAATCGCCGTCCTCCGACGGGTCGCTCTCCTGATTGTTTTAAGACCCGGTTTAGTAGACGATCTCGTAACATGAATTTCTTACTTAATACGCATATGATCAAAACCGAGAATGCTATACCTCGTCAATAAAAGTATTAAGGGATTTACCCCATTCCGGAACCGATATAGGTTTCGGAATTGACATGGGTATCATTATGCCAGTGTCCTCAAGAGCGGCCCTGCACTGTGTATTTGGCATTAAGGAGCTTGCTCGTGTAAGAAACAAGTTTGCACAACACGAATTCTTATATACACATATGATCAAAAACGAAAATACTATATACTATCATTATAGCACTTCACTTACCTTTGTAAGCTTGATCTATTGGAGTTCAAATTCTCTCCAAAATGCAGCAATTCCTGGGTTAGACAGTTGGGTCCAAGAAAAAAAAAAAATGCCCCCCCCCAAAATAGTACACTCATAATAAAATCGAGTGTTGATATCGCAAGCAATGGAAGTAAGCAATGACTCATACAATCTCCCATGACGAGCTTAAGAGGTCGTCAGCAGGACAGCTTAAGAGGTATCCTGCCTAGTCGTGAGATATGCATGGCCAGCTTCTACTACGAGGAGCTTAAGAGGTCGTCAGCAGGACAGCTTAAGAGGTGTCCTGCCTAGTCGTAGCCAACTTCTACTATGATGAGCTTTAGAGGTCGTCAGCAGGACAGCTTAAGAGGTGTCCTGCCTAGTCATAGGAAGTTGTCCATCACTATGCTAATCTACTTACCTTCAAAGTGTTAAGAATCTCCTGGGCACGTTTCACCTGACGATCACTTAAACTATTCTCCGAGTTCCGAACAATAGCTTGTAAACAAATTGTTCTCCTAATGGAAAAGGCTGCGAAAGCCGCGTTGTTGTCTTCGAAATTGGTAATAATCAAGAATAGTCCATTGTTCAGGTGGTGTATTAAAGTTAGTGTCAAACGCAACAACAACAACGCGAAAAGTTTTTATTGCTTCAAGTGACTGGTGTTTGAATATTAATGGCAGAAAATACGTTTTAGGGGTCTTAGCGGATTATGCAATAGTGTCTTAAGGTATGTGTCTGTAAAAGTGTTAACTGGCAAGAATAAGTGCAATCAATTGAATAAAATGTGTATCTATTAGAATTTCAAAACTATCCCAATTGCTTACTCCTTAAGTAAGGCTTTAGTATCCCTTGGGTTGTCTGTTGTAAGCTTTCTTAGCTTGTTGCAGTCCAAATTTTATTATTAATTGTGAGCAGGGTATTTATAAAAAATTACAAGATGCTATACAAGCAGCTACCTAGGTTACTACTCAAATTTCTGATTGGCTTAGCTAATCAAGTCATACTTGTAGTGAAGTCTCTCTTATCTTGTTCCTTCTTATTCTTTCAAATTTGTATAAATACTCTCTTTATTTCTACCTGAATAAATCAGTAAATATAAGATATAAATTGATTGGCTAAGATATAATAAAAATACTATATTAGGTTATAATATAATTGAGTGGTAAAATAATATATCAGATCAAAATACTATTTTAGGTTATAGTGATATTATAAATCTTAATAATACTAAAAGTCTTAATAATACTAAGAGTCTCAATATTATTGAGGTTATGACTATAATCAAAATTGGTATCATTATAAAATATTCTATTATATCTTCTTTCTTTCTCTAAATTAGACTTTGAGATATAGTTCTAACTTAGAAAAATCTTTCTGTAATTGATTTATCTCCTTCTTTAGCTCCTTTATATTATCCTGTATAAGTTAATACAGTTGGAATATACTATACTGAAAATGGTTCAAAGTACTAAGCTTATACTTAAATAGCTAATAAATTCATATAGCTATTCTTGAAGCATAGGCAGAGAGTACTTCTTTGAGAGCTCATTGACAGATCTCCTTATTCTTTCAGTTCTAGATATGTTCAACTTCTTCTTTTTAAAGTTATATAATTTAATAATACTTCTTCTATCTACTAATTTGTACCAAATACTATCTTTTTTAAATATTATATAAGATCAACTGAGTCTTTTATAAGGTCAATTCTTTTATCTCCTTAAGATCTTCCAGAGTTCTATATATCAATATATCTCAATCAAGCTAACTTAGACTTTATAGAAGTTGTTTTAGTAGGGTATAGTATTTCTTAAAGTGATTTTGATGAACAGTATAAAATAGAATTATTTCTATTATTTTTTATAACTGATATATTATTTCTTTTATACTTGTAATATAATATAGTCCTTCCTATTTTAGATTTAATTTTGCTAACTATAATAACTTCACTATATTCCAGTATAGTAAGACTTAGTTGCCAATCTTCAACTTTTCAATCTCCTTATATTCCTTATTATAATTCTTCTTTTAGCAATCTTATATGATAATAATGAATTCCTTTACCTTGTTTTAGATATTATATAATTCTCAAATTTCCTTTATTATATGGTGTTCTATTTACATCTTCTAAGAGGTATAGCTAAGTTCTAGGATAGTTATTACTTAGTCTACCAGCTGATAAGCTTTTCTTTTATAAACCAGCTCAAAAAAGATAAACTTTGTTGTCTTCTATTTTATTGTCTATAGTACAAATAAGGTGAAAGATAGGTACAGATCTTAATTTTCTCTTTATATTTGTACTACTTTAGTAATTATATTCTTGACAGTTTGATTCATCTATTTAGTAAGTCTATTTTCTTGGAAATAGTAGGTAGTAGTCTTATCTAGCAGATTTCAAAGTATTATATTAATATTTATATAAATTCATTAATAAATTCAGTTTCTTGATTAGAGATCATTTTGTAAGATATCCCATAGCAGTAGATAATATATTTATAGATAAAGAATATAATGTTAAGAGTATTTGCAAGAGGTAAGGCTTTTACTTTAGGGTACTTAGTCAGGTAATCCACTGCTACTATAATATATTAGTTTCTTTTAAGTGTTCTTAGTAGCAGTCTAACAATATCTATTCTGATATGTTTAAAAGATTCTCTAGGTATAATTGATTATAAGACTTCAACTTTCTTTCCTTAGTACCTCTTCTAGCAAGTATTACATCTTCTGATATATTCTCTAATATCTTTATATATGTTCTTCCAATAATATTTCTCTAATAATTACTAGTATGTATTGTTTATATCTATATATCCTACAAGTTAATAATCATGAGAGGTCTGAAGTACTATCTGCTTTTTTGTTCAGGAACTATAAGTCATATCTGTCCTCTATATTATTAGTAAAGTATATTATCTTTAATAAAATAGTTGAGTACTGTAAGAGGGTTTCTTCTAAACTGCCTAAGAGGAAGCATCTAATGATACTAATCTATATTAGACTTAGAAATCTCTAAGTATATTACAAGATTTCTAAGGTATCAAAAGTACTTTGTTTCTTTATAAGAATATTAATTATGATTTCAGACTTATAGTCTTTTTCTAGCACTCTTGATATGTATAGAAGGGGGTGAGATCTTTAGCTCTCAAAAAGATCTTGAGTGTATACTGCTATTGAACTTATTTCAGAAGGTTGCAAGAATAGTGCAGAACTTCAATTTAATAAGTTCACAACTATCTGCATTATGCAAAGCCTCTTGAGGTTCCAGCTTTAGTAGAAAGTAATATCAGATTGATATATTATATATAAGGAATTGTTAAGGGGATTTGAGGATTGAAGAACTGAACTTGAACTGATTGATTGCTCTTTATTGAATAAAGAATTGAGGGATATTTATACAAAATTGAAAAGCTAAGATTAATAATATAAGCTAACTATAATCTTTGATATTAATAGTGTTGATAATTTTAGTAGTATAGATGATATCCACAGTGTTGATAATTTCAGCAGTATAGATAGTATCTATAGTGTTGATAATTTCAGCAGTATAAATAGTATCCACAGTGTTAATAATTTCAGCAGTGTAGGTGGTATC
Source organism: Endogone sp. FLAS-F59071 (assembly GCA_003990785.1). Taxonomy (NCBI): domain Eukaryota; kingdom Fungi; phylum Mucoromycota; class Endogonomycetes; order Endogonales; family Endogonaceae; genus Endogone; species Endogone sp. FLAS-F59071. Next base: position 3,114 of record RBNK01002469.1, on the reverse strand, counting down.
TACAGTGTTGATGGTATCTACAGTATTGATGATATCTACAGTATAGATTATATAACCAAAATATTTTAAGTATTACTATAGTATAGTAGCGGTTATTTATAATATCTAAATTAATCACTCTTACAACTCTTCCCCTTTTGAGAAAATAGCATCCATACTATTTCTGTAAGAAGGTTATTTAGAGTATTCTATAAGTTGTTTTCCTTATATAGTATTGATTCTATTCAGTTAGATATAGTAATTGTCAAAGTATCTTTGCAGGTAGTTATCTAGATGTTTTGTAACTGTTGTTTTGATTGCTGGTAAAATATTTTATTAGTGATTATTTATTAATTTCTATCTTGGCTATTGTTATTATATCAGCTGGTACTTGTTATTCTAGAGTATATATTCATTTCTATCAATACTAATTCAGTAATCTATATCTCCAATGAATGATTTATATTATCTTCTCAAAGTTGCTTGTATTGACATATCTTTATGAAGTCCATTTGCAAAGTTTGCCTGCTTTTAAAGTCCGTCTATACCTCTCATTGTTGTGATTGTCTCCATTCCTCCTCAATATTATAGTCTTCTTGCTGATTTGTATAGATGTTTAGTGTTACTTTGAGTATATTGCAAGTATTCTAAAAGAATTTAGATCTTAATAAAATATTTATAGTATATGTTTCTCAAATGTCAATTATGTTGCAATTGTGATAATACTGAATGTTCATAGTATTGAGTATTGTTGTTGCTACTACCAAAGTTATATCTTGCCATTTCAGCAGTTTTCTAGATAGTTAAAGGATGGTTTTTTATTACTACTGCTACCAAGTTATAAGGGGGTTTCTTCTAAATCACCTGAGAGGAAGCATTTGATGATACTAATCCATATTGGACTTAGGAATCTCCAAGTACATCACAAGGTTTCTAAGATATTAAAAGTACTTTGTTTCTTTATAAGAATATTAATTATGATTTCAGACTTATAGTCTTTTTCTAGCACTTTTGATGTATGTAGAAGGGGGTGAGATCTTTAGCTCTCAAAAAGGTCTTGAGTATGCACTGCTATTGAACTTATTTTGGAAGGTTGCAAGAATAGTGCAGAACTTCAATTTAATGAGTCTGCAACTATCTGTATTATGCAAAGTCTCTTGAGGTTCCAGCTTTAGTAGAGAGTAATATTAGATTGATGTATTATGTATAAGGAATTGTTAAGGGGATTTGAGGATTGAAGAACTGAACTTGAACTAATTGACTGCTCTTTATTGAATAAAGAATTGAGGGATATTTATACAAAATTGAAAAGCTAAGATTGATAATATAAGCTAACTATAATTCTTTGATATTAATAGTATTGATGGTGTTAGCAGTGCCTACGATATTAGTAATACCTACAATATCAGTGGTACCTATGATATTGGCAGTGCCTATAATGTCGGTAGTGCCTATGATGTCAATAGTGCCTATAATATTGGCAGTGCCCATTTCTGATTCTGATAAGAAAGTATTGATTTCTTCTTTCAGATTTAAGTAACTAGAATGTTCTAAATAGTGCTACAGCACAGTAATAGTTATATCTAATAATATCACTCTTATACCTTTTCTTAAAGAAATCTAAATTAGATATAGAAAAAATCTATATTGCTAAAATCTATACTACCAAAATCCATATTTCTAAAATCTATACTTTCACACTGCTAAAATATAACTCTTTTGAATTTCTATAGAATCAGATAACAATCTCTCCTCCCTTCATCTAAGCATCATTACTAATAAAATCTACCAAGAAGTGATAAAACTATCCAATTTCTCATACTCTTCTGATTTTTACATAATGTCTTAGCTGATTCTATTAGTGATTGTTCTATCTAATCTCTTAAGCTCTTCTAATCCTTACATAATCCCTTGGCAGAATTCTTATCAGTGATTGTTCTATATTTATTCAATTTCTTATACTCTTCTAATCTTTATAATATAGCAATCATTCCTACTGATTCTACTGTTTCTATCACTTAAAATTAATTTAGCAGTTTTCCCATACTTTTATTTTGATTATTAAGTATTATTATTAGTACTCAGTCATATCAGTCCTTGATTATCAGATCATTAGTATATTATTTAACTATTATCTCATTTATTAGTTATATTACATCATTTATTTGTCATATATTGTGATGGACTAAAATATATTAACGGTGAAATACTCAGAATTGAGCAAGTGCAGAAAATACGTTTTTAGGGGTCTTAGCAGTTTATGCGGTAGCATCTTGAGAAGGATGTCAGTATAGGTGTTTAACTAGCAAGAATTTAGTATGATCAATCGAATAAAGTATATCTGTTAGAATTTCGAAACTATATCAATTGCTTACTCCTTGAGTAAGGCTTCAGTATCCCTTGGGTTGTCTGTTGTAAGCTTTCCTAGCTTATTGCAGTCCGAATTTTATTGATAATTGCGAGCAGGGTATTTATAAGAAATTACAAGGTGCTATACGGGCAGCTACCCAGGTTACTACTTGAATTTCTGATTGGCTTGGCTAAATATAAGGTACAAATTGATTGGCTAAGATATAATAAATGATATATCAGGTTATAATGTAATTGGTCGTCAAAATAATATATCAGATCGAAATACTATTTTAGGTTATAGCATGATTGCGGATCTCAATAACGCTAAAGGTCTCAACAATGTTAAAGGTCTCAACATTGTTAAAGGTTACATGACTTGATCTCACATGATCAAATTGTATGTCGTCACAAAATGTTCCATCACATCTCCTTCCTTTCTACGAGTTAGACTTCAAGATACAGTTCTAACTCAGAGAAATCCCTTTGTAACTGTTTTACCTCTTCCTCTAGCTCATTCATTTCATTCTGTGTCAGTTGATTTAGTTGGTGCGTACTGCATCGAAAGTGATTCAAAGCACTAGGCTTGTACTTAAATAGTTGATAAATCCGTTCGGCCATTCTTGCGTTATAGGCAGGGAGTGCTCCTTTGAGGGCTTGTTGACAGATTTCTCTATCCTTCCGGTTCCAGATATGTTCAACTTCTTCATCCCAGAGTTGTGCGATTCGGTAGTATTCCTTCCACTCATTGATTCGTGCCAAATGTTGCCTCTTTTGAATGTTGCG
>RBNK01002468.1:0-10961 GCA_003990785.1 Endogone sp. FLAS-F59071 | reverse complement strand
TTTTTTTATTCATTTCAGCGGGTTCTCACGCCACTATGAATTTCGCCATTATGAGGCACTGTGTGTAATTTTCACAACAATTTATTCTTGTAAAGGAATTCGAGCGAGCGAAGAAAAATTGCACCATTTTTTTTTTTTTCGTTTACTATAATCTTCTATTTGCGACCACGAAACTTGTTGGGCTAAAGCAGAGTTTTTTTTTTTTTTTTTTTTTTTTTTTTTTTTATTTGTCAGAATACGCAGATTTTTCAGACAATGTAAGCTGGTATTATTCCCAAGTGTTGGTTTAAGACACCGTGTTGCCCATCCCAGAGAAACACGAAAAATCAAAGTTCGCCATTCAATTGGTTTTTCGATATTTGGTTTGCTTTAACTCCTCTGTCTGCATCGGTGCAAGGTTGAACTAATTATGACGCATTTGGTCGGGAAGAAATGGAAAAAGTTTCTAATCGACCGTTTGTAGTGACTGTGTTCCGCCCACAATTGAAAATAGAACCTTGACATATGGAGAGAGAGATATGTCAGGAAACAAAAAAAAAAAAAGTGGCTGTATTACCTAAATGCTCCCACTTGGTAACCCCGCCGCGTAACTCCATGAGTTTTCGTAAAACATTTACAGTATTTTTTCGTCATGGATCGACAGACTAAGTTTATTGTAGATCCCTATATCATTTTGCCAAGGTTGCAAAAATAGCAGTTTACATATCATAATTATCGAGGATGCGTAAAGTGTGGGTACCCATTGGGCACACCGAGAGTAACCAAAACAACGGTTGCTAGTTTTTCGGGCGCTCCAGGTCCTGACAGGATGAACTGTTAATGAGATAAGTTATCCTTGCTTACTTCATTAAATGTCAATCATTTGACATGTCTAGAGATGTCTTGTATATAGAACACATGTTCAAATGAATACTTTTTATTGGTTGTCGAATATTTTATGGTTCTATATTTCTGTTTGTCTCATTTCCTCTCTCTTTCTACTCCCAGGCTCATAGCCATTGTTATGGCTCATTCATTCCAAAAACCACTAATCACATACCGCACGTGAGACACGTGAGGCCGAATATGGCACGCCGATTTGCCCAATTTGTATACATATGTGCGATAGGATTATATTCGTTCGCATTTGCGGCTGCACACCCACGTACCCACGTAAACGTCAAAGCCTTATGACTTGACAGCATAAACACTCGATTGGTATCCAAGAAACTACGTCTCAGCCTCAGAACTTTCCGAGACGAACTAATTCTTCTCCACATAATTATGTTACACACATGGACTTCCTAGTCAGATCGTATTCCGGGGGAAGTGTGTGGGGAAAAAAAACTCCATAATGTATTGCAGGCCGGAAAACTTTTCCGTCGGCTGAGGGCATAATACCACGAATGTCCATGTCATGCGGATCAAAATGCCTATCTCCACTTCGGCGCACATTTCCGGCCCCTAACCCCCGACTTTATCCGTCGTTCTCGTTATTTATTTTTTTTACCTCACACGCATTTTTCTGTAAACCCATTTCTAGCTTTGCCACTCGAGCGGCCAAGACCGAGAAGCGAATGTGTCTCAACATCTTTTTTTTTTTTTTTTTTTTTTTCGCGAATCCCCTGGGACATGGTACAAAAATCAAAAGAGTCATGTTGGCGGGAATGTCGTGACCATTTCCCGGCAGATTGAGGGAGAGGCTGTTCCATATATTTCCGACTCAATATTATTTTTGAAATGGCATCATGTATTCGTGAACCATGGGACCATGGAAGAAATCGTAGTACTCTGTGCAACCCAGTAGAAGAAATGAGCTGAAATGTTCCGCCAACAACGTGGAACGGAAATTATTGCCTTTACTTTTGCAGAATATTAAGTTGCTTTACGGTTCCGACTTCTCCATCAGCAAGTCACCATAGTAACAATTGGATCATAAGTGCCGCAGTGTCATTTGATCACCAAGTTGGCATAGCGCAATTTACTATTGCACACGTGTCAAGACCTAACGAAAGGTTCTTTTTTCTTTTTTTTTCTTTTTTTTATTTTTTAGAATAGGTACCACGTAATGGGTTTGCAACAAACAAAATCCACGCCCTTGCTTACGTCATCAGCGATCGATTTTAATTGGCTAGAAGAGGCAAATCAATATTTGAGATAGTGCTTGATTGATGGTGATATGATATCTCTAGCCAGTGAACGTACAGCGATCGGGACGATCAGATTATTGAACGGCCAGTGATTGACTAATGATAGGAGAAACGATAATACGGAAAAGATCGGGCAAACCCCAATATATATATGATAACTTTGCAATATTCCCCTTTGGGTTTTTAGTACGTAAAAGCAACTTCATTTTAAACAGGAATTCCGTCCAAAATGGCTCTCGTGCGAAAGGCCTGTACAACTAGACAAATTACCCGAGACAGGTTTTCAAGTAGTGATCTTCTTTGGTCATTGTAAAAAAAAAAAGTCATAGATCAGCTTTGCTAGAGAATTTGTCCTCGTATTCGAGAAAACGTACGAAATACTGTTTCGTGAGTGTACTTAAATACACATAATACATTGAGATCACCAAAAGGTACAACGACTTTTTATGTGAGTTGCAATTAAACCGCGCTTGATACAAATTTCTAATACGTAACCTTGCTTAACATAGCACTCTAGGTCGTGGCCGTAAACTGGGTCATCAGGTTAGTATCTCGGCATAATTACGTTCGCATGGAGACAGCATATTGGGGGGGTCATCTGCTCAGTCGATAAAGGGATATTGGCGTTTAAACAAACTGCGGCAGTGATTTTCGTTGGTTTATGTTGATGTTATAGATCCTCCTGACTTGTAGCTCCGAATAGATCCACGGGTGGCGTATAATTGACATGCAATATTGCCCAAAAATCATTCCCGTGTATGATGGCAAAGAAGTGTGTGTCCTGCTTCCATGGCGAGTAGTGATGACAGCCATGGCGAGTAGTGATGACAGCATTGAGGCTGGATATACTTCAATTGCCGCTTGTGACCACGTGTAGGCCGCTCTGAGCCGAAATGTTGGTTGCACTCACCAGGAAAGTTCGACACTAATGGTTTTATTCGGCGCACTGGAAAACTACCTGACCCTACTATTCTAGTTCAACCGGGTTGTAAACACCTGATGGGTTGCCCTTTCATGGAAGCTCGGTTCTGCGGAATCTTCCCCTGTGCGCGGTTGCAAAATTTGTCCTCACGCGGCCGAAATATGCAAAACTAGTTTAGGCATCGTGACATAGATTGATGGCATATTCCGCACTTTAAATTTCTTACTCCTATTCTATTTTTCCTTGTCGAGAAGTGAGCATAGCTTACTGCCTTTTCGGAGTCCTTGCATATCGAGTGGCGCTTTAAGCGCTTCCTCATACTTGGATTGTGGTCACGCGAAGGCAAATTTTTTTTTTTACATACTCCTCAGCAGAACAGAAGAGTTTCCCACGAGTTCACTGGTGCCGCGGTCTCGGACCTTGACGCTCTTTAAATATATATACGAGGCTCGATTCGCTTAATTAATCGGTTTAGATTTTCGCCCTCATCAACCTGTTCTCTTCACAACTTGAAAAACCTGCTTTTTGATTTCTTCCTCTCGGAATAAGCCTTACAATCCTATACTCTCTTCTTTTCTTTTCCACCTTAAACAAAGTTATTCATCTAATCCACAAAAAAAAAAAAAAAAAAAACACTCTTTTGATATAATTACGTATATATTCTTAACTAAGTAGTTCAAGAAAACCCCCCTTATTTCTCTCTTGAGATAGTTATGGCATATTATTACATGTCGAACGGCAACCACGTAGGAAAAGACGTCGATTAATCCTTTTGTAACTAGCACCACAACAATCTCCAACACCCTCTCTATATATCAACTTTTTTTTAAAAAAACCTTAACTACTCGACTTTTTTGCATCAAGTATCTCAAAAAACACCCTTTCCACAGTCGTTCTCTGCAAGTTCACAGTTTTACATATAGCTTTTTTTCTTCTTCACAACAATCAAGCTTGTCATTCGTGTTTCCCCAGCAAGATACACCACCGTGCTCCTAATCAATATTGCGCCAATGGCCAACGCGGACACTAAGTATCTCTTCAACAACACGATGCAACCGACTGCATCTCCCGCCTGCAGTTCTCAAGGTCACTTTCCAACCTTCCCTCCAATGCAAAACCCCGCCAGATATTACGTCGACAACTCGGCCGCGTACATTGTCCCAATGTCACCGCTCCGATCTCCTGAATCGGCTGCAGACGGCGACGCTTACTTTGACGATCGTGATATGGCGATCTACTACGAGCCCACCGGCGGCCTCGCCTCACCCACGAGCAGCTCGAGCGACAGCCCGTCGGTCGGCAGCCCCGTGGATGGGCACCATCTGTTCGAAGACACACCGTACTCGCCCATGATGCCACTCGTCATGTCCTCGGTCGACCCGAGAATGTTTGCGACCATGCATGCAGGTGATAATATGTCGTGCTGGAACACGACCGTCGATTCACAACAGTTTGAACATGCTCAGCACAGCGATCATCTCAGGGGTTACGGCAGGTTTGGCGACCATGCCAGGATGACTGACGGTAGGTTGTTGGGAATTGACTTTTGGAAAATCTTGATGTTCTATTCTCAATTTTAGCGTACAATCCCTTTTTTTTTTTTTCTCTCTCTCTTGGTACTCGAAGATTTTTTATTAATATTTAAATATCACGTTTTACTGTTTTATGACACAATAGATTATAAACCAGAAAATCCTTCGGAGGATTTGCCCAAAGATGGAGCAGCAACAGTGCCCTCATCTCCATATATGGACCACTCGCAATTAACAGAGGGCGAGGAAGATGAACTTACTACCGAAGAATCGCAGAAAAAGATTCGGAGTAAGAAACCCACATCGTCCACGCGTCCACCTCGAACACTTGAATGCTTCAACTGTCACGTCACCCACACTCCGCTCTGGCGACGAACCCCGGACCGGATGCATTCGTTATGTAACGCCTGCGGTCTATACTACAAACAGTATAACTATCATCGCCCGCTAAATATTCGGCAAAAGCCTACTGGTATGGCTGCCTCCAACGTCGCTCAAGCTCGTCGCATTTCGTCTATGCCGTACGCTGTCTCAACCCTCAAGCGCGTACCCTCGGCCCCCTTGGTTCTCACGCAACAAGATGTGCAGGCCATGCCGGTTGCAGTCGTGGCTAACAACGATCCGACGGCAACTTTGCAGCAACCGCAGCAGCAACGGAACAATCCTGAGATCCGGTGCGTCAACTGCCACCAGACCCAAACGCCTCTCTGGCGCAAAAACGATCGCGGCCAGCCCATCTGCAATGCCTGCGGCCTCTATGCGAAGCTGCACAACAAGGACCGCCCGGTGACCATGCGCAAGTCCAAGATCCAGCGGCGGCGGCGCGATTGGTCGTCGGGTGTGCTACTCATCCACGATCCGAGCATGGGTAACTCCGCTATCCCACGAGGTTTGTCGACGCCTGTTATGGAACGGCATCAACTCTTCAGCCCATCCAACTCCGATGATACGTCATCCGTCTCGTACACGATGGGATCCCCGCAAGAACAGATGGTGATGCTCGCAGACGGACCCGATCAGGGAAATGAGCAAGCCGGCATGCACTTTGTGCAGCATCCAGACATGAACCACGCTCCGGTTCAACACGCTTTTCAGCAGCACCTCGTGGATCTCGATGATTCCCGTTTCCGATCTTATTTGGAGCCCATGAATAGGCACCAGATAGAGGAAATTCTCACAGTGCTTGAGCAGAGATGTGACATCATGCGATGGATGCTAGCTGCGCAAATGCCTGGGTCCGGGATGTTTGGTTCTTCCGGGGAGGAAGAGGAGGAAGAGTGTGACGAGAAGTTCACAGCTGAGCTTGCGGACGATTAGATGCTGATCACATTCCTCATGGTGCTAAGTCACCGAACTATGGTTTGCTGTAAGATAAACCAGATAATTTATTATTCTCTTAGAGTACAATTGTAAGTAATTTTTTCCCCTTCTTAGTCGGGCAAAAAGCACCCGATTGTGCTGAAAGCCTTGCTTCTCGTGTAAAAAATTTCCACTTCACTTGGTTGATCGTGTTCAAGCATATGGTATTCGGTATCGTGCGACATCGTTCTTGAACATGAATTTCCAATTCTTTTTTTTTTTTTTCTCTCTCTCTCTCTCTCTCTCCTTCTTTCTAATATCCTTTACTTTCTGGTAGATAATTCCTTCTTATTAAACATAAACTATGCCTTATATTTCTGCATGCAAAAGACTCTCCGATAGTTTGTCTAGACGACAATTTTCAGGTAATAAATAGAAGCAAAAAAAAAAAAAAAAAAAAAAATGGCTGCGCCTCTATGTCTTACGGTAGAAATAGAAATATTATGAAAAGAGCTAGCGTAATACAGAATAGTACAAAATATGATACAAAATATGATAATATATGATGAACAATCTTTTAACCTTTTCGGATCAAGAAATGTTGCTGATCTATACGTGAATGAGCTGGAGTAATAAGTTAAGAGCGAAAGGAAAAAAACGAAGTGGGTGTTGTGGTTCGAGGAAGCATCAGAACGAAAACGTGGGGCAAAGTTGTGGTAAATATATAACCCCAGATTAGGCTCATACAACCAGCACTTTACCTATAAACCTTGCCACCTAAATACCCGGATCTATAGCGACACTGGTTCATCGACCGCCTTCGTCCAGCTGAATGCCTTCGTCCAGCTGATAATATATCATTCCAGTCACTAATCATGCCGTTAGGTTCGTCACGCCCTTGCCCCTGAGCCGTAAAGGATGCTACACAACCTAAAAACTACGCATAGCCTCGGCTCTTGAGGCGTAGTGCGCAAGAAAGGAATCGGACACGGCATCAATACCCGAGAACCTGAGGACGCTGAGATGCAGACACGATTCGACGAGAAGACAGAGGGTTTCTTTAGTAATCGTTTGCATGGTATTGTAATTGTACCTTAGTGGTTTACAAGGGTGGGACAATAGAACCATGATAGTTTTTTGCACGCCGAGCTCGTACAGTGATTGCCTCAATTGGCGCAGGCCTTGCTCAAACTTGGTAGTTTGGACGTAGTTTAAGCCTTGAAACTAACTCGACGGAGATTCGCAAGAGAAATGATATTTCTGGGACTGATAGCAATGTCATCGGAATTTTGATATTGTGACAAATGTACTAATAACCGGTCATTCATTTGTTTGTTCGTTGAGAATGCTCAGAGTGTCAGACACGATATCTCCCTTTGCATATCCTTACTATAGCTTTGTGCTGTGCTCTTCAGGCTTTACTATGACTGATATTGAGATATTCCAAGACTCTGTGCAAACTGATTTATTTAGATAGAAAATAGAGGGGGTATTTATACAAATTTGAGAAACTAAAGAATAACTAATAAAGACTTCGCTATGAAAATACAATCCAATCATTGCGAAGAATATGTAATGACTCTAGTGGTGGCATTTTGCAGAAATAAAAGTCGTCAAGTAGAAATAAAAGTTGTCAAGCAGAAATAAAAGTTGTCAAGCAGAAATAAAAGTCATCAAGCAGAAATAAAAGTTATCAATGACTAAAAATGGAAGGGGACAGAATGTTACAGTAACTCCTAAATCAAGCATAGTACAAAATTTGTGAAAATCAGGCAATTTGGGGGTTGGTCATCATATCTGGGGGCTCAACTGGGAATGTCTCATCCTCGAGACTAAAAGGCAAAAGAGCAATCTCTTTCTCTATGGCTTGACAGATTTGAGTGATTTCAGCGAGGGTCAATTTAGAAATATCAACGGTTCTTCTATAAAATCTCAAAAGAAGCCATTCATAGCCCAGGAAAAGTGTATAGGTCTTGTCAACTATGTCTTTCACAAATTTGGATAGTACCGTTTCTTGTTTTCTATTTTTGTGATGCAGAGTTCAAGCTTATCCTTGATGGAACTGGATTGTAGCATCAGTTGCGTGATTTTGACAGCACAACCACTCATGGTACTGCTGGCTAAGTAGAAGGAGCCTTTCGGGGTCTTCCTCTTGGTCGAGGGGCATCCAGTCGATAGTCTCGGATCCCTTCATCAGCACTTTCTTTATTGCTTTTTCCATGTCCTTCTTTGGGCTGTGTTTGTTAGGTATGATAGATTTTAACTTTGCTTCGGTAGACCAGGGTGGAGAGAATAGAACTGTTGAGTCTCCTAAGCCAAATTGTATTTTCTTTTATAGCTTGTATATAGTATAGTCCTTCCTACTTCGGTTGTAATTTAGCTGACTATGATGATTCTATAATGTTTCAGTATATGAGGACCTGGTCTCTGATATGCAAGGGGATTGCATTCGCCTTCCTATTTTAGTTTGCCTATTGTCTCTCCTGTACCTTGTTGATGAATACAGATGCCTTCCTTTAGATTAATTGTAACCTGCTGATATCTTGTGTGACATAAGCCCATAAACGATCATCATATATTCTGGTATCTTTTTCGGGGTGGTGGAATTCTCAGTTTGGCAGTCTTCCATATACAAGCTCAAAGGGGCTGAACTTGGTTGAGGCTTGTCGAATAGTTCGAACCGCAAAAAGAGCGCTATCGAGATAATGGTCCTATATTGCTTCTTGATCAATAATCTTTGCTAAGATATTCTTGACTGTCTGGTTGGTGCATTCAGTTTGACCATTTCCCTGTGGATGGTACGACGTCATTTGGATATGCTTGATATGGTAAGTTCACTCGAGTTCCCTAACTAATTCATTCAGAAACTCTGTGCCTCAGTCGCTGGTTATCTCCTTTGGTACTCCATGTCAGCAGATAATGTCAGTATGCAAGAATTTGGCTACTGTCTACATATCTGCATCTTCAACTACTATTGCCTCCAGATATTTTGTAAAGAAATCTACTACTAAAATAATATATCTTTTTCCCGTTAATGTTACTGGCATAGGTCCCATGACATCTATCCCAATGTGCGAAAATGGCTCAGCCTTGATAGTTACAGAGGCAGCTTGGGGTATATCTTTTGCTCTTGCTCATTTTTGGTATATGTCATAATTTCATACAAAGTTGGTTATGTCGTCTTACATTCTGGGCCACTATGCTGAATTTCTGAGTCAATATAAAGTGTTGTTCTGGCCTATATGTCCAGATAACGGATGATTGTGTGCTAATAATAAAATGTTTGATATGTTCTTCTCCTGAATTACTGGAATAATGCATTCTTCCTTTTTATAATATAATAAATTGTTCTGAATTTCATACTGTCTGCCAGTGGTTAATAAAATGTTCTTTATCCAATCCTCCATATCTTCTCTAATCTCTCTCCTTGTCAACCAAATCATCAGATCATAGTACAGTGTTGTGTTCATTGCTGTACCCCATCTTGGGCATCCAATAATGTCATTCTGCTGAGTATGTCGGCATTCTGATTTATCTTCCCTTTTCTGAACTTTACCATGAAATCATATTCTTGAAGCATCATGATCCACCATGCATACATCCCACTTAGATTGAGTCTGTTGAACAACCATTTAAGCACCAAATGGTCTGTGATAACTTCGAAGTATCATCCGATAAGGTAGTACCTAAACCATTTGACTACCCATATGACTGCGAGACATTCCAATTTGGTTGATTCATAATTCTTCTCAGCGCTGTGTGTCCCTCTACTTGCGTAACAAATTACTCATTCTAAGCCTTTGATGTCGTCTTGTGAAAGTATTGCTCCTACTCCTATTGCACTTACATCAGTATAAAGCTTAAAAAGCTTTGTCCAATTTGATTTTGCTAGTACAGGTGCAGTTGCCAGAGCCTTCTTTAATGTGTTGAGTACTTCTTGTTTGAGTTCGCTTTGTTTTTCATCGATTTCCACCCAATTGTAGCTTTTTGTAAGAGTTGCGTACAGGGGTTCGGCTAAGCTTGCAAAATTGTATATATATCGTCAGTAGTACAAGGCTAGTCCCAGAAAGGCATGCATCTCTGTTCAGTTCATAGGTCGTTTGAACTTGGTGATAGCTTCCACTTTGGCAGGATCGGTTCAAATTCCTTCTTTATTGATAATGTGCCCGAGCATTGTAACTTTTTCTGCAGCAAATGTATACTTCTTTGGTTTTAAATAAAGATCTTCAGTCCTCATTTAGTTGAATACTTCACATAGTACCTTGATATGGTCAGGGAATATTACTGTGAATATTGTAATGTTGTCAATGTACACCAATAATGTTTTTCCAATAAGATCTCCAAATATTTTAGTCATTATTTTCTGGAAGCTTGCTGGGGCATTCTTGAGTCCGAATAGCATTCGTAGATATTTCCAATGGCCTTGCGGGGTTACAAATGAAGCGATTTCTTGTGATTCTTCATCAAGTCCTATTTGATAATATCCACTAGTCATGTCGAGAGTTATGTAGAGGCTTGCATGGATTGGTATCTTTGAGAAGGTATCATTGATCCTTGGTATCGGAAAGGCATCTCCTTTAGTGATGTCATTTAGCTTCCTAAAGTCGGTACACATTCTTGGAGCAAAGGTCCTGGCTTCTAATCCTTTCTTAGGTGTAAGGGGGTTTCTCCTAAACCGCCTGTGAGGAAGCGTCTGATGATACTATTCTGCGTTGGACTTAGGAATCTCCGAGTACGTCGCAAGGTTTCTAAGGTATCGAAAGTACTTTGTTTCTTTATAAGATGATTAATTGTGAATTTCAGACTTATAGTCTTTAGCGCTTTTTGATGTATGTAGAAAGGGGTGAGATCTTTAGCTCTCAAAAGGATCTTGAGTGTGCACTGCTATTGAACTGAAGTTTATTGAATAAAGAATTTGAGAGATATTTATACAATTTCTCGAGGTGCTATACGGGTAGCTGCCCAGGTTACTACTCGGAAAACTATTGGCTATTCAAAATATAAACTAATTATGAATTTATGTGATATAACGAGTTATATAAGTTATGGATTTAAGACGGTTAAAGATTTAAGACGGTT
>RBNK01002467.1:0-10962 GCA_003990785.1 Endogone sp. FLAS-F59071 | reverse complement strand
GGAATACACTGCAACTACTACTTATAGTAAGATCTTAAGTCTACTTACTAAAATTAGCAGAATAACTCACATACATACTATATAGAGAGACTTCTGAGAATTCTAGTAAGATCTTTGTGACAAAAAAGTAAAAAATAAAAAAAGTCAGAATGACTAAAATAAGAAAGACAAGTAAGTCAAGTATTATAAATCTATGAATAACTATATATATACCCAAATGCATAACTTATATACTCAAACAGATATACCCATGAACTTAAACACATATAACTGAACAAATCAGCATAGAGGACAACAATGATAATGTAGAAAAAGAGAAAGAAAAAGCAAGTCTAGGTCTTCAGTTCATTTATTACCTTAGTAACTTATCCTCTTATTTAGATTATATATTATTATATCATTTTTATTATTTTTTTTAGTAATCTTTAATGGATACTTATTTCATTTATTTGTGTTTTGGATATTATTTGATATTGACTATTATTATTTCACTATTTTTATATCCTATGTTTTCCAAGAGTTGTTTATTTATAGAAATATGATAAGCTACTTCTTTATTTAGTAATATCCTTATTAAGAGTAATATTTTCTTATTTTTATATTTTTAAATAACTTAGACAGATTTAACTGAAAACCAGTAATAACATTATGCTCACTGCATGGATCATACATATAATTTTGAAGACTTGCATTCAGAGGAGCTTATTTTATTAGCTTCTCTTATATAGCCAATTCACACTACCACTACTACCACTACTGCTAAGAACTGCTCTCTAACCTAGAGAGTTTTGAGAATGAGACATTCCCAGTTAAGCCCCTAGATGTGATAATTAATATATAAATTTCTTAATTTTCGAGAATATTCTGTGATCTTACTTCTGGTGATAATTCCTGATCCTATCTATTATTGATTATCTCTTAGATCATCTGTCTAAGCTATTTTTTTATCATTTAGATTATCCAGTAATTCACAATGATTAGATAATATTTTGTAGTAAAGCCATTTATATTTCCTTTAATTTTATATAAATATCTCCTCTATTTCTCTTAAATAAATTAGTTTATATAGAGTTTTGAAATATCTCAATATCAGTTATAGTAAAGCCTGAAGAGCACAGCACATTTAGCTGTAGTAAGGATATGTAAAGGGAGATATTACATCTGATACTCTGAGTATAATTAATGAATAAACAACTAGTTATTAATATATTTACTATATTATAGTAATTATTTATTATAATGGCTAATCCCCAACTTGCTTAATTTTTATAGATTTGCCATTATGCCTAATTTAGTTATAGTTACCTTCTGCTTTTGAATATTTGTATTATATAACTATATCTACAGTCATAAGCCACCTACTTTAGTAGTAAAGATACTACAAAAAATATATACTACCTATGTATTACAGTAGTAAGGATACTATTTCAGCAGTATTATACAATTCACAATAACCAAATTATTATCTTTGTAGTAAAGTCTTTTAGTCCTTCAATTTTGTATAAATATCTCCTTTATTTCTATCTAAATAAATCAGTTTATACAGAGTTTTAGAATATCTCAATATTAGTTATAATAAAGCTTGAATAGTATAATATATAGCTGATAGTAAGAATATATAAATAGAGATACGTATCATATCCAACATTCTAAGCATTCTTAATAAACATACATAAAATGATCAGTTATTAGTATATTTGTCACATCTTGATACCAACTGGTAGGAGAGTTATCACAAGACCAACTCTTATATTCTTATTTAAGCAGAACCAAACTACTCCTTTAAGTAATGACAGTATACCTATAGCAGAAGATAGCATTATTCAAGATGAATTACCAAAGAACACCTCTACTTTTTATATAAAGAAAATCACTGAATAGCTTTAGCTCTGAGGAAGAAGAATTTATTATACCCAACTCTTTTGATAGTGACTATAGCAAAATAAGAGAATCTATTGCCTCTCTTATAGTATATAACAGATTATTATCAGATGAAGAATTAGCTGTTGATTTGGGTAATGACTTATAAGTATTATTTTATAAAACATTCGATAATAAATCAGAAAATAAACTAGAAATCAAAATATACAAAATAATAAAAAAACTATTAACCTTTACTGGCTATATACTAGTAGATATTATCAGATGGGACTCAATGAAGAATTATAAGAAATCACTTTATTTATAATATCACAAGATTATTAGAAATATTTATAAATGCTATTTAGACTTAAGAATACCCCAGCAAGCTTCCAGAAAATAATGACTAAGGTGTTTAAAGACTTTATTAGAAAAATACTACTGATTTACATTGATGACATTATGATATTTACTATAATATTCCTAGATTACATCAAAGCATTATGTGAAGTATTTAACCAAATAAGAACTAAAAGTCTTTATTTGAAACTAAAGAAGTGTATATTTGCTATTAAAAAAGTCATAATACTTAGATATATTATTGATAAAGAAGAAATTCAAACTGATCCAGCCAAAGTAAAAGCTATCACCAAATTCAAATAATCTATAAACTGAATAGAGATATGTGCCTTTTTAAGACTAGCCTTATACTACTACTAATATATACAAAATTTTGTAAGTCTAGCTGAACCCCTATATATAACCTTAACAAAAAGCTATAATTAGATAGAAATTAATGAAAAATAAAGTAAACTCAAACAAGAGGCACTCAATGCATTAAAGAAAGCTTTAGTAACTATACTAGTATTGATAAAACTAAATTAGACAAAGCTTTTCAAATTATATACAGATACAAGTACAATCAGAGTAGGTATAATCCTTTTGTAAGATAATATCAAAAGCCTGGAATAAGTAATTTGTTATATAAGCTAAGGAACCCGAGGTGCCAAGAAAAATTATAAATCAACTAAATTAGAGTATCTTGCAGTCATATAAATAGTTAAATGGTTTAGATATTATCTCATCAGATAATATTTTGAAGTTATTATAGACTATTCAATGCTTACATTAGGAAACTATTTTCAGTTCATAGTCTATAGCTAGCATTTATGCTCATAGACTGTTCACAGGCTGTTTGCAGGCTATTCTAGCTAGTTCATGGTTTGTGATATTATTCTAGAGGTGTTCAAGGTTTATAATATTATTCTAGTGGAGTTCTAGAGTAATTCACAGCTGTTCACCAATAATAGTTTATAGTCTATAACTAGCATCCATATCTATAGCTATTTTGTTCATAGCTCTTAGTAAAATAGTTTGCAGCTCTTAATAAAATAGTTTATAGATTATTTAACTATTTTTTTGATATAAATAGTTGTTTATGTAATAGACCTAATTCAAATAGAATATATACATATTAGATTATAATACTTCAAGAATATAACTTTATAGTAAAGTTTAGAAAAGGAAAGATAAATTAAAATGCTAACATATTTAGTAGAATACTATTATTAGATGCCTAAGGCAGGGCATAGCAATAAACACAATACTATATTATGATTTAATAATTTAGTTAACAAAAAGAGAAATTAGAAAAGATATAGAGGATTAGATAAAGAACATTCTACTAACTATAGGCAGACAGTATGAAATTCAGAATAATTTATTGTATTGTAAAAAGGAAATATCAAAAAAATGGTTAATTAATCTATGAACTATTTTACTAAGAGCTGCAAACTATTTTACTAAGAACTATGAACAAAATAGCTATGAATATAAATACTAGTCATAGACTATGAACTATTATTGGTAAACAATTGCAAACAGCTGTAAACTATCCTAGAACTCTATTAGAACAATATTATGAATTACAAACTAGCTAGAATAGCCTGCAAACAGCCTACAAACAGCTTACAAGTATAGATACTAGTTATAGACTATAAATTAAAAATAGTTTCCTGATAGAGGTATATTATTTTAGTAATTCAGAAGAAAGATGTATCAAACATTTTATTATTAATATATAATCATCTGTTATCTGGATATATAGGCTAGAATAATACTTTATATTGACTTAGAAATTTAGCATAGTAGCCCGGAATATA
Source organism: Endogone sp. FLAS-F59071 (assembly GCA_003990785.1). Taxonomy (NCBI): domain Eukaryota; kingdom Fungi; phylum Mucoromycota; class Endogonomycetes; order Endogonales; family Endogonaceae; genus Endogone; species Endogone sp. FLAS-F59071. Next base: position 6,940 of record RBNK01002467.1, on the reverse strand, counting down.
AGATAATATAACCAATTTAGTATAAAACTATAACATATACTAAAAATGAGTAAGAGTAAAAGACACACTATTAAGAAACTATTTTCAGTTCATAGTCTATAACTAGTTCTATACTCATAGGCTGTTTGCAGGCTATTTACAGGCTGTTTTAGCTAGTTTGTAGTTTGTGATATTGTTCTAGAGGTGTTTAAGATTTATGATATTATTCTAGTGGAGTTCTAGAGTAGTTCACAGCTATTTACCAATAATAGTTCATAGTCTATAACTAGCATCCATGTCCATAGCTATTTTGTTTATAGTTCTTAATAAAATAGTTTGCAGCTCTTAGTAAAATAGTTCATAGATTAATTAACCATTTTTCTGATAACTTTAAGCTACTTCTATAACTATCAAAGCTAAGCTATTTTATATATTGGGATAGATATTATAGAACCTATACCAGTAATATTAACAGAAAAAAGATATATTATTTTAGCAGTTGATTTCTTTACAAAATATCTAGAGATAATAGCAGTTGAAGATGCAGATATACAAATAGTAGCCAAATTCCTATATACTAATATTATCTGCAAATATAGAGTACTAAAGGAAATAACTAAATTAAAAAAATAGTTAATTAATCTATGAACTATTTTACTAAGAGCTGTGAACTATTTTATTAAGAGCTATAAACAAAATAGCTATAGATATGGATGCTAGTCATAGACTATAAACTATTATTGATAAATAGCTGCAAACTACTCTAGAACTCTACTAGAATAATATTACAAACCTTGAACACCTCTAGAATAATATTACAAACCATGAACTAGCTATAATAGTCTACAAATAGCCTACAAACAGCCTATAAGCATAGATGCTAGTTATAGATTATAAACTGAAAATAGTTTCCTAATATAGTAACTGAGATATAGAGTTTCTAAACAAGCTAATTAGAGAACTCAAGTGGACTTACTATATCAAGCATATCTGAATAATATCATACTATCTATAAAGAAATAGTCAAACCTATTGAAATTTGATCTTCGAATATGTGTGTTTTAGAGTAAAAGAGCGCACTGGCTTATGAAGCCAATATGTGTGTATTTATTAATGCTAAATTATGATTGGTCAATACAAAACAAAGATCGTCTAAGCTACGATTGAGTGATGTAACAATCGATCGTTGATAGGAAAGAGAGATATAATAAGCTAATAATTTCAACACTCCCCCTGCTTGACATATCTCAATAAAAAATAAATAAATAAAAAATAAAAATAAAAGAATAAAAATAAAATATTCAACTATATGTTATGAATGGCATCTATGAAGTACATTTACTGCAAATAATTATATATAAAATACTACTTGAGTGATAAGAAAGATGTGATAAAGAATATAAAATTTTTAAAATGTTAGTTACATAAGCCCATTTTTGTGATCAATGTTTCAAGTCTTGGTCGCGCAAGTGGCTTAGTTAATGCATCAGTAATCATTTCATCTGTTGCCATATAAACAATATCTATCATCTTTGATTCAACTTTCTCTCGAATAAAGTGATGCTGAATGTTGATATACTTTGATCGAGCATGATTAATTGGATTTTTGGCAAGGGCGATTGCTGATTGGTTATCTTCAAATAAGGTTGTTGCACAATTCGGCAAATATCCTAGCTCATCCAATAGGGTGCATAGCCAAATGGCTTCTTTTGTCGCATGTGCTAATGCCATATATTCTGCCTCAGTTGTTGATAGGGCAACGGTTGCTTGGCATTTGCTTGACCAGCTGATGGCTCCTCCTGATAGGTTGAAAATATATTCCATGGTTGATCATCGTATGTTAATGTCTCCTCCCCAGTTGGCATCACTGAAACTGATCAGTTTTAGATCCTGATCGCATCCAAGGTACAGCTTATAATTGGCTGTTCCTTTAATATATCTTAATAATCTTTTGAGAGCATAGTGATGTTCTTGCATTGGATTGGCCGAAAATTGACTGATAATGCTGACAGCAGCAGCCAGATCAGGTCTCATCCCGATCATCAGGTACATTATGCTACTGATCATTTGTTTGAATAGACTTTGATCTGCAGATTTTCCCCCTTCAGCTTTGAGTTGAATAGATGGATCAAGGGGTGTACTGATTGGCTTGATATCTGTCATGTTAAACCTTATAATGATTTGATTGGCAAAGTGACTTTGATCAATTGTGATCGTGTGTGTTTTTCGATCACGCATGACTCAAATATCCAAAAAATGTTTAATTTCGCCACAGTCCATCATATCGAATGCGTTGCTAAGTTCTACCTTGAATTTGTTCATCATTTCCATCAAGTCGGCCAGAATTAGTAGATCGTCGACATATATGGCAATAATTATCAGCAATTGATATTGATTGTCTTGTCTTCTCCTTAGATAAATGCTGTGATCCGATTGTAGTCTTGTAAAATTTGATTGGCTGAGGTAGTTGTCGATTTTCTGATTCCATATATGAGGTGATTGCTTTAGTCCATACAATGATCGATTGAGCTTACACACAGCTCTCGGTGACAGCTCCAATTGGTCGATTCCTTCAGGTACTATCATATAGATCTCTTCATCAAGATCGCTATTCAGGAACGCAGTTTTTATGTCCATTTGGTGAATTTCTAAGTTTAGGGTTGCTCCAATTGATAAAAGTGCCCTGATCGATGTGAATTTTGCCACAGGAGCAAATGTTTCATCATAATCAATTCCTTGCTGTTGTGAATATCCCTTGGCCACTAATCTCGCCTTATACCTGGCAACCAATCCATCAGTGTTAAGCTTCTTTTTAAATACCCATCTGCATCCAATCGGCTTACATCCCGCAGGCACCTCAGGTACAATCATCTATGTGTCATTATTCTTAAGTGATTTAAGCTCTTGATTGATTGCTTCCTCCCAAAGCTTTGCATCAGGCAGAGAAATTGCCTCCTTGTAGGTCATTGGGTTATCGGTCAATTCAATTAAATTAGCTTCTGACATGCAATCTTGCCAAATTTGTAGAGCTTCAGTGTCGATCAATTGTTCAATTGGCTCCCAGGTATTGTCATCATCATCATAGCCTAGCCATTTAACCAGATATTCCCTTTTTTCATCAATCTTGTGTTCTCCAATGATTACTTCAATGATGTATTCTTGATCTTCTGGGTTGATGATTGTTGGGAATTTTAATATAATAGATTCATCGAATGTGATATCACGGCTGATCTCTATCCTCCTATTGGTTAGATCCCAGTGCCTGTATGCCTTCTTTTTGTTATGATAGCTAATCATTTTAAGCTTTTTGGATTGGGGCGCCAGTTTCAACCTTTTTCCTTTGCAAATATATATATATGCGTCAGCCCATATGACGCACAAGTTACTGATATCAGGCTTGTGACCATGCCATAATTCAAATGGTGAAGCACTCTCCTTATTGGCTTGTGTTGGCAGTCAGTTGCATAAATATGTAGCACTTATGGCAAGTTCCGCCCAAAGTTTGTTAGGTATGCTGGCAGTAATTTTAACTGCCCAGATTGACTCCATCAATGTCCGGTTATATCATTTGGCTACACTGTTTTGTTGCGGTATGTCCGGCATCGTCATTTCATGATAAATTCCATTTTTGATTAAAAATTCGCGCATCTTGGTGTTTACATACTCTCCTCCTTCATCTAACCAAAGAATCTTCAGTTTTCGGCCTGATTGCGTCTCAGCGAATGCCTTGAATGTCCGGAATCGATCAAATGTATCACTTTTGTTGTCAATAAAATATGTTGTGACGTAGCGAGTGGCATTATCGATGAATGTTAATATATATTTTGCTCCATTGATTGATGGTATGGGCATTGGCCCACACAGATCTGTATACACCCTTCCGATAGGCTCCATCGATCGATTTTTCGTGTGTCTGAATGGCTTGCAGTGCGACTTCACGTGTTCGCACCTGGTGCATATTTCGATTTGTCCGGTTGATAGCTGTACATCTCCGAGCCCTGTGACAAATTTGTTGATTGATTGCAGAGTATTTCAGCCCGGATGGCCTAGTCAGTGATGCCATAATATATAGTTATCGATCTTGGAATCGGTGATGTTTGCAATCTTGGAATCGGCGATGTTTGCTTCTAGCTCTGGTGATGTCGATAAATGAAATAGATCACCATCGGCTTGTCCAATTTTAATTTCTTCATGATCCGCACCAATTTTAATTACTGATCTGTCACTCTTGAAGGTTATATCATTTCCGTCATATGTCAATGCCTGTACAGATATTAAATTTCTGGTGATCTCCAGTATATATAAGACGTCCTGTAATTTCAGCTTGTCGTCAAGCTCAATTATCCCAATGTGCGTCACATGTAATTTCTCATTCCCTGCACATGTGACCAAGCCGTTATGCTCAGCCACCATCTCAAAAAGCTCCAATTAGTTGAATATATGTTGTGTGGCACCCGAATCGATGATAGTACCAATCGCCAGATTTGCTTCGGCTCTCAGTTTAGTCTTTTTTTTTTCTTTTTCTGTTTTTACCCAATCGTTGAATTTGTTGCATTGAAATATTCTATGTTCTCCCTCACAGATGTAACATTTCCGAGGGTGTCCCCGAAAATTCCTGCCTCGATTAGCTCCACAATCGCCACCTCAGTCGCCTCTGTCATTATGACCTCCTCGATTGTTTCCGTTATCGTTGTTATAGCCTTGGCTTTATCTGGCATTTCTGCCTCGATTGTTGCGACCGCCACCTTGGTAGCCGCCTCGGTCACCGCCTCGGTATCTGCCTTGATCGCCACCTCGGTAGCCGCCTCAGTCTGTTGCATAGGCTTCATCGTGCCTTTGTTTATTATCCGGGTCAAACCTGATGTATATGAGTTGTAAAGCCTCCAGCATTGTCGGCATATTCTCTTATGCAAGTATTAATTCCCAGTACCTGGGGCTTAGACCCCGGAGATATTGCGGTATAGCTTCTGTGTCAGTCATATCTTCAATTTGCGCCATAATCCAGTTGAATGTGTCATTATAATCTTTGATTGATCCTTTTTGCTTCATCATTACAAGCTTATCACGCATTTGTAACAATTGTTCTATTGGTGTGTATTTTTGCGTCATAGCCTCTTTAAGCTCATTCCATGAATCAAATTCTCCCAATGTGTTCATGTGCCTCCGTAGCCACATTTTAGCGTTGCCTGTAATTTTACTGATCGCTGTATTGACTTCTTCCTTTTGTACTGATAGATTGGTGCTGGTGATAAATTGCTCTATGGCATCAAAGTAATTGAACAATCTGGGTGCGCCATCTGACCCATCGAATTTGTTGATCGATCTCAGGTACTCCTTCGCCAGATCATTAAGCTTTGTTGATATTGTTGGTAATGGTGATGGTCGTAGCATGTTGCCTTCTGTAGCTGCGTTCTGATTGGTTGGTGTACTAGGTGATGTGATTGTTTTGTCGATTTTTGCCATCAATTCGCCCATTAGAGTTGCAAGTGTGTCTAATTTATCTTCCTGATTTCTGATCATTGTAGCCATCTATTCCTGTCGATTGAGGCTAAATGCAATATTACTCTGATGGTTGCTATCCAATCCTTTGTCGTCGTCAAGGGTTTAATATCTGTTGTCTGTTTTTGATTTAGATCGCAATCTTGTTGATTTTGTTGCTGATGACAATGATGTGTATAGATTGTTCATTTTGTCATGTTGCGTCATTGAATGCTATGTTGTTATGTGTTTATCACGTTGCTTTATTGCGGTGTCATTTGTTGTGTTGTTTATTGCATTGTTTGATGCATTGTTTACAATGTTAAATAAACACTTACAGTAATCGCAGTTATAATTGCGTAGATGCTATGATTGCATAGATCTCAGGTTGTCAAGCTGCAATTCAAGCGGCTCGAGGCTCATAACCTGTTGAAATTTGATCTTCGAATATATGTGTTTTGGAGTAAAAGAGCACACTGGCTTATAAAGCCAATATGCATATATTTATTAATGCTAAATTATGATTGGTTAATACAAAACAAAGATCGTCTAAGCTACAATTAAGTAATGTAACGATTGATCATTGATGGGAGAGAGAGATATAATAAGCTAATAATTTTAACAAAACCAAGCATACCAACTAAACAGTCAAGAATGTTTTAGTAAAGATCATTGATCAAGAAGCATTATAGAACCATTATCTTAATAATGCTCTTTTTATAGTATAAACTATTCATCAGGCATCAACAAAGTTTAGCTCCTTTGAACTTATATATAGAAGATTGACAAATTGAGAGTTTCACTATCTAGAAAAAGATATTAGAATATATGATGATCATTTATAGACTTACATTATATAAGACATTAGCAGATTATAATTAATCTAGAAAAAGATATCTATGTTTATTGATAAGATATAGGAGAGACAACAGACAAACCAAAATAAGAAAGCAAATATAACCTTACATATTGAAGATCAAGTTTTTATATACTAGAACATTATAGAATCATTATGATCAGCTAAATTACAACTGAAATAGAAAGAACTATACTATATACAAGCTATAAAAGAGAGTACAATTTAGCTTAGGAGACTCAACAGCTCTATTCTTTCTATCTCAGTCTATTGAAGCAAGACCAAAATCTATTATAACTAATAAACAAAGCCCAAGGAAGGATGTGAAAAAAGCTATAAAGGAAGCCTTGATAAGGGGATCTGAGATAATCAACTAGATACCCTTGATCAAGAGAAAGATTTTGAAAAACTTCTATTGCTTAGCCAATAGTATTATGAATAGTTATACTATCAAAGCCAAGTGACTGATACTACAATTTGATTTTATCAAGGTTAGGCTTGTAACTTATACTAACAAAACCAAAGACAAAAGACTATACTATCTAAGTTTAAAAAAGAGATAGTTAATAGAATATATACTCTCTTTTTGAGTTATAAATGGGTCCTTGCTAGCTTTTATAGAAAAAT
>RBNK01002466.1:0-10963 GCA_003990785.1 Endogone sp. FLAS-F59071 | reverse complement strand
TAAAAAAAAAAAAAAAACCCCCATGTCCATATTTTTCGCACGTCCCTTTCGACGATGGCTGGTTTTCTTGTCACTTACCCAAGTTCTCTTCCCTGACAAACGTAGCTAATCTGTTTTTTCAGCCAATTTAGAATTCTAGGTATTCTATAAATTCCATTGGGCGTGAAACTAAAATTAGCCGATGCTGTTTAGAACACCACAAAAGAAGTCTCAAATATTTTCAGTGTTCAAATCCACCGTGATACAAAACTTCCCTCATAATTAATTATAGTATGCTTGCATGTTTGCATATGCTGCGCCACAGATTCCTATGGAATTGACAGTTGGGATATCCAAGGAAAAAGGGGAACTGACATACACTATTTTTGGCTTTTGCACAATTTTTTTGGGGATTTTTCTTTTTTTTTTTTTTTTTTCCCCAATTCATAATGTGAATCTGGTTATTTCCATGTCCAATACGTCAAAACCAGAACGGACTCCTAAAAATATATCTATACAATAAACCAAACAAACAAACAAACTAAAAAGCGGTCTAATGGCCTGGAAGAGTCGATTGTCCACTGAATACATTAGGGAACTTTCAAATAGTTGACGAACTCGCGCAAACTGCTCTAGAACAATATTACAGACAAACTACCACAGAATAGACTACAAGCACAAACACTAGTCACGGACTATATACAAACTGATATTTTCCTGATGCTAGTAAAAAAAAAAAAAAAAAAAAAAAAAAATCGGGGTTTTTTTTTATGGAGTCTGTGGGAAAGAAGTTTTTTATCTTCTTTATTTGGCAAGGAATTTACACAATCGAAGCTCCCTACCCCCGCACGAGGGTATATGGCTTCAAAAAATATTTCCAATATGACCAATATGAATATGAATATGCACCAGTTAGAATTGAAGCCTGCAACAATGTTGAACAAATTATACGAATCTTTTCATCCGTCCCATCCATTGGCAAGCCAGGTTGCCCACAAAACTCCAAATCTCGACAACCTCCGGCTCGTCACGTTTTTTCCTTTAGCAGTCAGATACCCCAGGCCACGTGTGGTTTCCGTGATTGACGAGACAACAACCCCCCTACTCTTTTTTATTCCAAACCATGCCTCCCATCGCATACGTAACTCGGATTGAGTCTTTCTCGGCCGCCCACCGCCTGAACTCGCCGTTCTTGAGTGAGGACGATAACAAGGCCCTCTATGGAAAGTGTAACGGTCGAAACTTTCATGGACATAATTACAAAGGTGCGTTTTTTTTTTTTACTTTTTCTTCCGAGTGCTTGATTGGGGAATATGTTGAGGTGGAAGGAGCTGAAACGGGCTGACCATATAAACTTCTCTATCCTTTGCAGTTGAGGTGACGATACGAGGTCAGGTAGGAGCACAAAGTCTTTTCAGGCAGTTGACTGGCATTTCTCGCCGCCACCAGTTGTGCATTCAGCTACCCCTCCCTTCTGACCTTAAACGCTTCCCGTTCGTCCGTTCTCTAGGTAAACCCTCAAACGGGTATGGTAATCAACATCACGGACCTAAAAAAGTGCATGAGCGTCGCCATAATGGACGTGCTTGACCACAAAAACTTGGTGAGCTAAATCGAAACTCTTAATGAATTTGCATTCTTGTCGCAGTGACTGGATTTTCGGCTTACGCAAGATTTTTCCCACGCCTCTGCAACCGGTAGGACCTCGATGTACCATATTTCGCCAAAAACCCAAGGTAAAGTGGATCTCTATGCCATAGCAAACGTTACTGCCATCATATAGGAGGCTTTCTAATTTCATTGAATTCCAAACCAACTTCATCCCGCGCCCTTATGTCGGCCCTTTCCCGATTCCCACACCCAGCACCACAGAAAACCTCGCCATCTTCATATGGAAAAACTTTACACATTACTTCGCTGCCCTCTCTGCCGCCCACCACGCGGTACTCCACGAGGTGCGTATGCATGAGACGGAGCATAATGTGATCGTGTTCCGCGGAGAGGGGTTGGAGAACGACGATGATGAGTGGGAGGTACCAGAACGCCAAGCGAGGTGAGCAAGGGATGCTATATACGACGAGCTGTTTGGTTTATGGAAGCTGACTGACACCATACCTTATTTCTACCATTGCCGGGGAATGCGATTTAGTAGCGATATTGTCAGTGATATTATCATCAAATAGTGAATTATACGAATTTTAATCAAATTTGCCTGAAAAGAGACCGAGGGTGGAAGGCGGGGGGGAAGGCAAGGATCGGTCGAAAACTTATCACGAGCAAGCTCTCTAGCAAGACCATTCTCTAAACCAAGGAAGCGGACGACGCCCAAGAAAATGAGACTGCAAAGGATTTTTCTTCGATTGTGCATCAAGTACAATGTACACAACCCAACCCAACCGGCAAAAGGAAATAACGATGGAGCCAAGATATGCACAAAGAATGGAACAAGGCATGTATTAAATATATGCTAGCTCGTGAAGAAGATGGCGCGTCTTGGTGAGGGTCTTGATATGTTCGGTCTGGTTGATTTTTGAAATAGTTTTTTGGGAGAATAATCTGCAATGCAATTTGGCAGGATATAGAAATTCTGTACTCATTGAAGTTTCAAACATGAGTCAAAATATTAAAAGCTAAGTAGAACTTGTTCTGCATACCTAATCTGACGGCAACGGGCCCTTGATGCTAAAGGCGTCTCTTCAAGCTTCTTGGTGATGGACTCCCATTAGCTCCTCGACCACGCTGCTGCGGACGCGCCCAGAGAGAGTAGCTATTCTAGGCTTGAGCGGCGTAAGGAGCACAGGCTTGGGGGGGCGGGTCATCGCCCGCAGCAGCTGTTCACTTGACTTGGCAGCCTGGTTTATAATCAAGTTTCCTTTTCCCCTGGATAACACCGCCATTTTTGCCGGGGCCCTTATTGAACTTGATACCGACCTTCAACTTGGAATGAGTAGAAGCAGAGGTACCGGGGATGAAAACATCGTCCAGAGTGGTTGTATGTCCAACATAGTCACAGTTGCGATTTGAAGTTCAACAGACGCTTACGGAACTCCAAGATGAAAGGTGGCTTGGTCTCGCGTTCTTTCGAAAAGTTTATATAAATGCTTAATCGCCATCCTAAATCAAAAGGCTGACGAAAGAACCAAATTTGAATGTTGTTGAGCTTGCTGTTGAACATCCCCAAGCTTGTCAACAGTTGCTGTGCTCGTTAACTAATACCAAGATTGTGTTATATTAACAAAGTAATATAATATATTATTTCTTTTTTTTTTTTTTTCCTCCGCCCTTAATCACCTATTTAGTAAAGCCAGGGCTAATACGCGCAAGTTTATTATTTAATCAAAGCGACTAAAGTGTGTGTATTTGTAAGAAATGGCCGTGTATTTTTGTACGGATCATTTGGCACAGCATTAGAGGAAAAACTTGAATGAGCTATTACGAAACGCCCAATCTACTAGCAACATCTACCAACAGGCTTTCAAAAGTCCTGCTGGCTTCCTCGTGCCGCTCTTTGAGCCAAATGACGTCCACTTGAGCCTTATTCACTGCTTCCTCCGCTTTCCTGGACCTCCCTGCCTCCTCCGCAAGCTGCGTGGTCAGCGCTTTCTCCTTGGCGAGGAAGACTACTCGCTCGGCCTCGAACGTGCGCCGTTCGGAGGCGACGATGTTCCTTTCGGCGGCAAGGATGCGCCGCGCCGCGTCGGCGTCGATCTGCGCACTATAGTGTAGGTGCAGCATCTCCTCGCGCTCACGCCGCAGTGAATCACACTCGGCCTCGAGGAACTGGATCCGCTTGCGGGCATCAGAGGGAAAGCACGCCATCCGCCAGAAATCTAGGGGAGCTGAACCCGGTTTGTCGGCATGTTGGGGGCTGGAGGGTGGGCTGGGCACGACGTTCATGTCTGGGTCTGTGCAATATAAGCACTTGAGTTTGACCGGTTCGACTTTGTGAAGCATGCTTTGCTAGTTTCCATGTTAGGGAGAGAAGGGAGAGTAATACCTCTGTGTGCCGAATTCATTTATGGGTAGGTGGTTGGATACAAGCGTAAGGCATCGCTAAGATGGGGGGGGGCATGTTCAATTATGCAAGATGAGGCAAAACTGTCGTCAGCATGTCGCCGATTGATCAGCGAGTGAGTGGACACATGTGACAATTTCTGTATCGACTTCATCTATTAGATTCTTGAAACGGGTTCGGTTTTTTTTTTCTTTACTCAAAGTTGGTCGCTAACAAATGGCATCTCTGGTGATTGTCTAAATACCCTCGGGTCGATTCGAGAATTAAAGGGGGTGCAAAAGAGAATCGGAGCACGGCACATTACCATAATAAGAGCTCTTTTGAAAATAGTGTATTTAACAAAATTCAACTTGAAGCTGTCGCCTGTGAGGATATATTTTCATACAAGCAACATGATAGTTGTCAATGTGGAAAAAAAAAAAAAAAAAAAAAAAAAAAAAAAAAAAAAAAAAAAAAAGCAGATGGTGTTTGTTATATTTCTATTTCTGTTGATTTCGAAAAAGTCGCTGTAGACTTTGTAGAGTAACTTTGAATCCTCTGATAAAATAAAAAAAAATAAAAATATATTACGCTTTCTATTCAAAACCGTAAAATTATTTTCGAAAAACATTGTAACGCAATACCCCCAATTTTTCGATTAGCTCATCTTTGCCCAGTAAAAGGAGTGGAACATTGATAATGAGGTACGAATCTCTATTTAAGCTTTGGTTTTCACACCTTAATAGCACCTTTTACCCAAAACGATAAAGGTTTGTAATATATAGACGATCGACGATCGAAGGCTTGGCGGACAAAAACGCTGGGTCAAGGGTGACGACAGCGGGACAGCGGGCCGAATCGAGTGATTGTTCGGGGAAATAAATCCCCGCTTACGTAGCTTACGTAGATCATTTTCCGGGAATGCGTATATCTGACTCAAACCTTTCCCGATCAGACTTTAAATGCCAATCTTTCGAAAATCACCATCTCACATCTCTTTATACGCATTCCTTCACTAAAGTACCCCATTCAATGACCGACACTGCCACTGCCGCCCTCTCCGCTTTCCCAAACCTCGCGGATCTCCCGGCTGTCCTCCCGCCCACCACCCGCCTCAACATCCTCAAAACATGGTGGCATCGCTCCGACCGTAGCTCCGAGGTCTCTGAGGCTCGTCTCCTCGCCCGTATGCAGTTCTTTGGCCTTGGTAATCGTTTTGAGACCACAGGCTCGGCGAAGAATTCCAAGACTATGGCCAGCGTCGGCCTCGTCGATCTAGGAGACGGTGTGCGCAAGATCAACACCCTCGTGATCGAGCAGGAGGGCAATGACTTTGTCCTGGGTTCGGATGGGAGAGCCATCAGAGTCCCGGGAAAAGAGAACAAGGGAGGGTTTCTAGCAGAGACAGAGTACGCGTCCGAAGCGCAGACCGCATTGGATTTGAAGACGGGTGCGACAGACTTGATAAAACCAACAAAGCAGAAGCATAATCTAGTCATGTGTCACGGATACGGAGCCGGTAAGGATTGCTCAGAGTTATTTTTTGCTAGTTTTCTTTGAATCGCGCGAACAGGAGCTGACCCGACATCTCGCGTTTCCCAGGTCTCGGTTTCTTTTATCGTAATTACCATTCCCTCAGCCAAGTGTCTGGCTGGCGTATCTACGCTATAGGTAGATTATTGCATTTACAGTCGTGATTAAGTCCACTCTATACATCCTATCCAATCTCATCATTTCAAAATCTGCGGTCTATCTTTCTCATAAAATAGACTGGATTGGCATGGGCCGCTCATCGCGTCCCAAATGGTCTATCCACAAGAAAAAGGGTCAGTCTTGGGAGGACATCACGCGTGAGGTGAGTTTCGCGCGTCGTGTCATGTATGCCAAATTTTCCGCACACACGTTTACACCTTGCTTACGATTCATGTAGACCGAGTCCCACTTTGTTGAGTCGCTCGAGGACTGGCGCAAGGTGCAGAAGATTGAGAAGATGACACTTATGGGGCACAGCCTCGGCGGGTACCTTGCCGCATGTTACGCGCTCAAATATCCACAGAGGGTAGAGAAGCTGATTTTGGTGTCTCCTGGTATGTCGCATTAGCATGGATGGCATACCAATTCGATTATATGTATCGATGGCTGCGCATCAGTAACTCTTCTGACTCGATCGCTCAATCTTCACACCCTTGATTCCCAGCCGGCATTCCCGAACCTCCTGCAGATTTCGAACCTCCAACCCAAGCCGCATCCAAACCCGCGGCCATCTCACCCAGTTCTTCCGAACCCTCGTTGTCGGACCAAGCCGCCGAGATCCGTGCCACCACGCAGGCCATCACCGCGACGGACCCGACATCGCTACCGGATGAGGACGAGTCTCGCGGGTCAAAACCATATCAATTGCCCGCTACGAACCGGGCTAGGCGCATACCCGGGTGGGCACAGTACCTGTGGAATTTAAATGTGACGCCGATGCTGATTATGAGGATGAGCGGGCCGTTCGGACCGAGCTTGATCAATGGGTATACGAGCAGGAGGTTTGCGCATCTGGGGGAAGGAGAACAGCATGACTTGTATGACTATCTGTGAGTATGGCAAGATTGTTACCTCCTTTGTTCTTGAGTTTTCCCTGAAGGCGAAAAGGGAATAGAAAATACTGTACACACACACCGATTACGCTCCAGTGTACTCACTAATATTCATTGTTCCTTTTAGTTACCATATTTCCTCCCTTCCCGGCTCTGGCGAGTACGCATTGGCGGCAATCCTCGCGCCTGGTGCATACGCACGTAGTCCACTCGTCCACCGGCTTGAGGGGATCAAGATGCCCACGACGTTTTTGTATGGACAGCAAGGTATGTGTTAAATTTATTTTACTTTTTTCTTTGGCGGAGGGAATGGAGGGAAAGAGTCAAGAGAATGAAATTGGATTGAAGGGTTGCTGTGCTCATTTTTGCGTGCTCGGTTTAATCTATAGACTGGATGGACTACAAGGGTGCTGAAGAGGCCAAGAAATCTATGGCCGTACCGACCAAGATACTACGGATAGCGGATGCAGGTAAGAAACTTCCCTCTCATGGTTTTTTCCGCGATTTCTATTTCCGATAAACTCATACAAGCTCCATTCATTCTGTCTCGTGTAGGCCATCATTTGTATCTTGATAACCCAAAGGAATTTAACGCAGCTATTGTGACAGAGATGATGGAGGTCGTTGCTGCGGAGAAAAAGTAAGATCGCTCACCTGTGATTGGACGTTTTTGGAGAGGTCGTAGCATTGGTATGGTGATGGGTGCAAGGTTATCGCGATGCGTATCTCGCGTTGGGTGAGACAATTATATATAGAACAATCATTGGTAGTAATATTGTATAATTTTGTTTTTATTTTATTTTATTTATTTTTTAACCTATCGTTAAAGAACGGCAAAACCTTAATGGTCATAACAAGAAAGGAAACGTTTTTGGGCAACCGACCCTATTTTGTTTATTTGGGACTCAACGACTGACCGCGGAAATCCGTAAATAGCTTCGTGATGCGGGGGAGGACAAAGGTGCCAGCGGTATGGTATGGGTTGGCTGTGAAAAATTGAGGTGCAAGAAGAGAGAATGCAGGCAAGATACGGCGAGTTAGCATGTAGATAACCAGAAACAATCTGGGTAAGACCCTTTTCTTTGGCGGAGAGAGAGTGTCAAATGAGGGTTTCGCCCGAAATGAGTTTTTTTTTTTTTTTTTTTTTTTTTTTTTGTTATCGGTGTGAGAGGAGTGTGTGACTTGTGATTGCGGTGTGCGGTGTTTGACAAGATGTGTTTTTTTCTCCCCCAGCAATACATGTGACGTGAGACCATAGACATTTGACAACACAATATTCGCTGATTCAAACAAAATACACCTTGTTCTCTCAGACCCCTTCTCGCTTCCCTCCCCTCCCCTCCCCCCTTCCCCCAAAATGACCACTTCAAAACGCGCGAGAACCATCTCCTATTCCCCTCCAATCCTCCTCTCCGAAGATACTTGCCAGCATGTTTCCTCCGCACACATACACCTGCAGGGCGTCTGCCTCCATTCTCTCTCGCTCGAAGTCCTTTCCTATATCACCGACTTTCTCAAACTGTACGAACTCTGGCGGCTCTCTCAAGTGTGCACCAGTCTTCGTGTCATTGCCTATGCCTCTATCAAGCGTCGTTATGATCTTGAGATGAACCTGCCGCAGCACGAGCTCGACGATGGCATTACCCTACAGTTGCGCGGCGGTCTTATTGTTCTACACAAGACCAAACGCGAAACCAAGGAACAGCAGATCCAGGACATGCTCGTCCAACGCCTTGCCGTCAATGTCGACCTCACAGATAGTAGGAGCGGATGTCCACTCAGCCCGACATCGTCGGCTTTCCAGCGCGCGTTCAGGTACCGTCTCAAGACGGCCGTCAAGTACACTGCCCACTTCGCGACCCTCAGCGCGAGGGGAAATAACCCCAAGAAGATGCTAATGTTCCTCAAAAAGTTGCAGGACCAGCTCACACAGCCCCCCCAGCTCTCCTCACTCTCCTCGTCCTCTTCCTTTAGCACCACTACCACCTCTCCCTCCGCTCCGTCCACCCCGGCTCCCAATTCCCCCTCGTCCCGTTCTATTAACACCGAACTCACTACTTTGCCAAGTACATCCTCACTCCCAACCCACCCCAACCTCCCTGCCATTATCACCACCGAACTCGCCACCATTCTCTCCACCTTTGAAACCCGCCTCATCCCCCACCCGGCTTCGGATCGCTCTCGTTTCGTCCGCACTCGTCTCCTCTGCCGCCTCGAAGCCTATGCTTATTTCCTCGGCGTCGCCTACGGCCTCGGCTTTGTCGCGCCGTACCCGCGGTTTTATGGCCTAATCAACCGCCTACGTGCCATCCCGGCCATCTCTACATCTCCGGATCATCGCGCCGACTACGCCGTCACCATCCTCACCATGTTACTCTATTCCATCATTCGCATCCGCCGAGACACAACAGGCAGGGTCGCCAAAGTGTATCTGGCTGGAAGGAATAACGATATTGCGCAAGTATATACGTTATTGGTGCAGGAGCTCGTGGAGGTACTCAGCGAGCGGAGGCAGGCTCCGGTAGACGAAGGGCTCATCAAAGACGTAATGGAGGTCACATGTCATTCGATACCAAGGCAGAGCAAAGAGTATTTGTTCTCCATCGTGCTGAGGACGGCGCAGGGACTATGGCCGGTCGCGTGAGGGAAAGGGGACTTATTAAAATAAAAGAGAAAAAGAGAAACTGGATCAGGAAGAAGGACTTGGTTGAGTAATTATTTAATTAATGTAAATAATTTGTTGAGTTCATCGTGCGTTCGGTCGCATGTAATATATAGTGCTCAGGTCAAAAATGCTGAACTCTTTTGTTTATTCTCTATTTTTTGTCTTTGGTTTATTCCCTTTTCATCTTCCTTTTCTGTAAGTTTTTTTTTTTTTTTTTTTTTTTTTTTTTTTTTTTTTTTTTTTTTTTTTTTTTTTTCTGCTTGCGTTTGGTAATATATTGTGCATGCTCACGGCGTCCCTTGTGGACAAAATAAAATAAAAAAATCAAGTAAAAAGAGTAGCTACCTTAGAATCCCGTACTTGGCATCCCGTATTAGCCACATCGATTCGATAACGCCTATCAAACAGATGTGGTCTCAGTGTTGCAGCCTCGCCACGAGCTTTGTCGTGGAGGTTTGCACGACTCGAGGCTTACGACGAAAGTGAGAGACGAAGATCCTTGGGATGAATTTGTGCCAAGGCTCGACGGATATAGTCCAGTTTTGGGTGAGTGGGTGGGTGAGGTCAAGCAACCCCAGCTTTGTGTCTCCACCTTGTTGGAGCTGTGAATAGCGCTCTGCAAGTCAAGCCGTCAAAAGTTGTGGCGATAATTTTCAAAAGGGGTTGCAGTATTTATTCAATTTTTTTTTTTTTTAAAAAAAAAAAAAATTGATGGAACTGCGGAACTGCTGGTGTAATCCTCTGACGTCACCTGATGATGTAAGCCGCGGATCTTTTTCACGAATATGATGGTTAAGAGCAACCTCATATCGCTCAAACACCTGTAGATAAAATATGGATTCTACTCAAAAATGTATTTTAGAATAGTTTTTTTTTTTGCCCATGTTGGCAACTGGCAAATATATTCAGATACAGACAGACAGACGAGGGTTTCAGCGAGGGGTCATCTTAATCACAGTGTGCAAGTATAGGATTTGGCACGTGACGTTGCCATTACTCATCATGACTTATTTATAGAATACAATTCAATAGAAATTACAGCTTCTTGGTCAAGACGTTGGGAACAAGAACCTTAACACCATTAACATAACTGTCCCTTAACCTTGGTGATGCAAATGGTCTCGCCGTTGACGGTGGGCAGGAATTGGCGCTTGCGGCCGTTGTAGGCGGGGGAGTAGAAGACCCTCGGAACGACATGATAGGTCAGAATGGTAGCCAGTTGGCTGGTAGTGAGACCAGGATGGGCGGCCGTGGCAGCGGTGAAGGCTGTGGACGCGAAGTGGATTAAAGATATTAGTTATATTGAATTACGTAGATCTCGATTTACAAATATTGGCATTTGAGGACATGGACATACCAGAATTGATGGGTGCGAAGACAGTCTGTTGGTCCAAGCCATCGACGGTGGCGATAAGGCTAGTGGCTTTAAGGGCGCCGACCAAGGAGCTTGACAGCAGTGACCAACGGCAACTCTGGGGGGAGGACCTGGTCGATGATATGGACATATCCATTTGTAGCCTTGAGGTCGGCCTTGATGACATTGGCAGGAGCGCCGTCTATGCCGCAGCTGACACCATTCAGATGGACGAGCGTTGGGTCCGCCTAAATGGTGTGGACAAAGGTGAGAGCAGGGATCTTTGCGGCGGGGACATCTCCAGGGATGACCTGTTGTGCATTTAAGAGTTCAAATATTTTAATTATTTACATTCATTTGTCTTGTGGCTTGCTATAAAAAGAAGA
>RBNK01002465.1:0-10964 GCA_003990785.1 Endogone sp. FLAS-F59071 | reverse complement strand
CAATTGTTCGATTGGCTCCCAGGTGTTGTCGTCATCATCATAGCCTAGCCATTTAACCAGATATTCCCTTTTTTCATCAATCTTGCATTCTCTGATGATCACTTCAATGACATATTCTCGATCTTCTGGGTTGATGATTGTTGGGGATTTTAATATAATAGATTCATCGAATGTGACGTCGCGGCTGATCTCTATCCTCCTATTGGTTGGATCCCAGAGCCTGTACGCCTTCTTTTCGTCATGATAGCCAATCATTTTAAGCTTTTTGGATCGGGGCGCCAGCTTCGACCTTTTTTCCTTATGAATATGCATATACGCATCAGCCCATATGACGCGCAAGTTACTGATATCAGGCTTGGGACCATGCCATAATTCAAATGGTGAAGCACTCTCCTTATTGGCTCACATTGGCAATCGGTTGCGTAAATATGTAGCACTTGTGGCAAGTTCCGCCCAAAGTTCATCAGGTATACCAGCAGTAATTTTAACTGCCCGGATTGACTCCATCAATGTCCGGTTATATCATTCGGCTACACTGTTTTGTTGCGGCGTGTCTGGTGTCGTCATTTCGTGATGAATTCCGTGTTTGATTAAAAATTCGCACATCTTGGTGTTTACATACTCTCCTCCTCCATCTGATCGGAGAATCTTGAGTTTTCGGCCCGATTGCGTCTCGGCGAATACCTTGAATGTCCGGAATCGATCAAATGTATCACTTTTGTTGTCAATAAAATATGTTGTGACATAGCGAGTGGCGTCATCGATGAAAGTTAATATATATTTTGCTCCATTGACTGATGGCGTGGGCATCGGCCCGCACAGATCTGTGTGCACCCATCCGATAGGCTCCATCAATCAATTTTTCACGTGTCCGAATGGCTTGCAGTGCGACTTTACGTGTTCACACCCAGCGCATATTTCGATTTGTCCGGTTGACAGCCGTACATCTCCGAGCCCTGTGATAAATTTGTTGATTGATTGCAGAGTATTTCGGCCCGGATGGCCTAGTCGGTGATGCCATAATATATAGTCATCGATCTTGAAATCAGCAATGTTTGCAATCTTGGAATCGGTGATGTTTGCTTCTAGCTCTAGCTCTGATGTCGATAAATGAAATAGGTCGCTATCGGCTTGTCCGATTTTAATTTCTTCGTAATCCGCGCCGATTTTAATTACTGATCCATCGCTCTTGAAGGTTATGTCATTTCCATCACGTGTCAACGCCCGCACAGATATTAAATTTCTGGTGATCTCCGGTACATATAAGATGTCCCGTAATTTCAGCTTGTCGTCAAGCTCAATTGTCCCAACATGCATCGTGCGTAATTTCTCATTCCCTGCACACGTGATCAAGCCGTCGTGCTCAGCCACTGTCTCGAAGAGCTCCAATTGGTTGAACATATGTTGCGTGGCACCCGAATCGATGATAGCGCCAATCGCCAGATTTGCTTCGGCTCTCGGTTTAGCCTTTTCTTTTTCTGTTTTTACCCAATCGTTGAATTTGTTACATTGAAATATTCTGTGTTCTCCCTCACAGATGTAACATTTCCGAGGGTGTCCCCGAAAATTCCCGCCTCAATTGGCTCTGCGATCGCCACCTCGGTCGCCTCTGTCATTATGACCTCCTCGATTGTTTCCGTTATCGTTGTTATAGCCTCGGCTTTGTCCGGCATTTCTGCCTCGGTTGTCGCAACCGCCGCCTTGGTAGCTGCCTCGGTCGCCACCTCGGTATCTGCCTCGGTATCCGCCTCGGTCTGTCGCGTGGGCTTCGTCACACCTTTGTTTATTATCCAGGTCGAACCTGATGCATGCGAGTTGTAAAGCCTCCAGCGTTGTCGGCATATTCTCCCGCGCAAGTATTAATTCCCAGTACCTGGGGCTTAGACCCCAGAGATATTGCGGTATAGCTTCTGTGTCAGTCATATCTTCGATTTGTGCCATAATCTGGTTGAATGTGTCATTATAATCTTCGATCGATCCTTTTTGCTTTATTATCGTAAGCTTATTGTGCATTTGTAACAATTGTTCCATTGGTGCGTATTTTTGCGTCATAGCCTCTTTAAGCTTATCCCATGAATCAAATTCTCCCAATGTGTTCACGTGCCTCCATAACCACATTCTAGCATTGCCTGTAATTTTGCTGATTGCTGCATTGACTTCCTCCTTTTGTATTGATAGATTGGCGCTGGTGATAAATTGCTCTACGGCATTAAAGTAATCGAACAATCTGGGTGTGCCACCTGATCCATCAAATTTGTTGATCGATCTCAGGTACTCCTTCGCCAGATCGTTAAGCTTTGTTGATGTTGTTAGTGATGGTGATAGTGATTGTCTTTATGGTGTGTTACCTTCTGTAGCTGCATTCTAATTAGTTGGCACGCTAGGTGATGTGATTGTTTTGTCGATTTTTGCCATCAATTCGCCCATTAGGGTTGCAAGCATATCTAATTTATCTTCCTGATTTCTGATCGTTGTAGCCATCTGTTCCTGTCGATCAAGGCTAAATGCAATATTGCTCTGATGGTTTCTATCCAATCCTTCGTCATTATCAAGGGTTTGATATCTGTTATCTGTTTTTGATTTAGACCGCAATCTTGTCGATCTTGTTGCTGATGACAATGATGCGTATAGGTTGTCCATTTCGTTGTGTCGCATCGTTACGTATTTATCGCATTGCTTTATCGCAGTGTCGTTTGTCGCATTGTTTATCGCTTTGTTTGATGCATTGTTTACAATTTTAAATAAATACTTACAGTAATCGCAGTTGTAATTGCATAGATAATTGCGTAGATCTCAGGTTGTCGAGCTGCAATTCGAGCGGCTTGGGGCTCATAACCTGTTGAAATTTGATCTTCGAATGTGTATTTGGAGTAAAGAGTGCACTGGCTAATGAAGCCAATATGCATGTATTTATTAATGCTAAATTATGATTGGTCGATACAAACAAAGATTGTCTAAGCCACAATTGAGTGACATATGATCGATCGTTGATACATCGATCATTGATAGAAGAGATATAATAAGCTAATAATTACAACACTTATTTGGAAAACCATTAAGTATATAAGGTTCCATTCTGACTACTATGATTATAAAAAGCACTACACTTGGCAAGAGAAGATTAAGGAAGAAGAGAAAATCTCTAAGAAAGAACCACAAATAGTTCTAATTACCTTGAAAGACTTTACTAATGATGAACAAGAATGGACCAACTGCATCTAGGATGACAGTGATAGATACAACTCAGACAATAAAAATTCAAGTTATAAAGGAGAAGACTGGGAATCTGAGGAAGTAGAAACAAGCTCCCCCAAAATAAAAGACAGCATTCTACTAGAGAATAATATTAACAAAACTGGCCTATTCCCTTAGGAGCAACCAAATTACTTTAGAGAACATTTTAGTAATAAAGAAAAAAAAGGATTTGACTAGAAACAGGAGTCAGAAGAGATCATAAAATGATGGACCATATATAATGTATTGCCAAGATAATACAGAGAAGATAAGAAAAAAAGATTAGATACCTACCACTATACAGAGATCAATGAATTCACTACCCCAGTATGAAGAAGCTTTTGGAATTTATACAGCAAGGATGCAGGGATACGCTTTGAGAAAAATAAAGCCCTGATAGATGATGAATCTATGATCAACCTAATGAATAAAGAAGAACTTAAAAAGAAAAACAGTTCTGATAGAATACTCACTATTAATACAATTCAGAAACTAGACACATTAGTGTACAGGTATCTCTCTGATATACTCATCTCCAGACAACAAAACAGCAGAAGTAGTAGGTTATGATTTATTAACTATACTAGATATACTTCTCCTACCAAGATCATTTGAAAACATCATCATTATAGGAATAGCTGTCATCATACTAAGAGGATATCATAGAGTACTATATATCTAGAGTAGCTTTGCTATCATTGAATTAGAGTTGGGAGGAAAACTAATTAACTCAAACAATTGTGGACCAATTCTTCTAATCATCACTAACCTAGATTTCAAGTTCATCTAACTAAGGAAAGGAGATAGAGTAGCTAACCTGATAATCACACCAAACCTTACCCAACTAATAAGGGAAGTAGATCAACTTCCTATAACTCAAAGAGGATAAGGAGCACTTGGATCAACTAATAGACAAGCATCAGTAGCTATAGTATAAGAAAAAGTACCAAAATATATTATAGATAAAAACCTCTTACCAAATCAAGTGGTAGTTATATAAGATTATGAGTGACTACAAGGATCTTGTTGTACTAGAACTATCAGATCTACTAGCATATACAGTATTCAAGCATGACATTGACACAGATGATTAGAAGCCAATCAAACAAGCACTATATAGGATCCTACTAGCTTATAAGAAATGAGTTAAAGAGAAAATTAAGAGCTTTCTTAAAGAAAATATTATTAGAAAGTTATATAGCCTCTGGACCTCCCCAGTTATCTATATTCTAAAGAAAGATGTAGAATCAAATAGTGAACAGATTGAAGTTAAGCAGATATACATATATAGATTATTACAAACTTAATATTATTACATTTACTGATACTTATTGTAATAGACTAAAATATATTAATAGTAAAATACTCCAGAATTGAGTAAGTATGGAAAATACATTCTAGAGGTCTACCAGGAAACTATTTTTAGTTCATAGTCTATAACTAGCATCTATGCTCATAGGCTGTTCTTAGACTATTCGCAGGCTGTTCTAGCTAGTTTGTAGTTTGTGATATTGTTTTAGAGGTGTTCATAGTTCATAATATTATTCTAGCAGAGTTTTAGAGTAGTTTGCAGCTGTTTGCCAATAATAGTTCATAATCTATAACTAGTATCTATATTCATGGCTATATTGTTTAAAACTCTTAGTAAAATAGTTCACAGCTTTTAGTAAAATAGTTAATGAATTAATTAACTGTTTTTCTGATGTCTTAGCAGATTATATAGTAGCATTTTAAGAAGGGTATATATCTATATGAGTATTTAACTGGTAAGAATAAGTACGATTAATTGAATAAAATATATATCTATTAGAATCTTGAAACTATCTCAATTACTTACTCCTTAAGGCTTTAGTATCTCTTGAGTTGTCTGTTGTAAGCTTTTTTAGCTTGTTGTAGTCTAAATTTATTATTAATTGTAAGTAGTATCAGAAAAATAGTTAATTAATCTATAAACTATTTTACTAAGAGCTGTAAACTATTTTACTAAAAGCTATAAACAAAATAGCTATAGATATAGATGCTAGTTATAGACTATAAACTATTATTAGCGAATAGCTATGAACTACTCTAGAATACTACTAGAACAATATCATGAACTATGAACATCTCTAGAACAATATTATAAATCACAAACTAGCTAGAACAGCCTACAAACAGCCTGAGAACAGCCTATGAGCATGGATGCTAGTTATAGACTATGAACTGAAAATTGTTTCCTGATAAGAGTATTTATAAGAAATTACAAGATAATATAGGTAGCTACCCAGGTTACTACTCAAATTTCTGATTAGCTTGACTAAATATAAGGTACAAATTAATTAGCTAAGATATAATAAAATAATATATCAGATTATAATATAATTAGGTAGTGGAATAATATATCAGATCAAAATACTATTTTAGGTTATAGTAATATTATAGATTTCAATAATACTAAGAGTCTCAATAACACTGAGGGTCATAATATTATTAAGGTCATGTGACTGTAATCAAAATTAGTATCATCACAAAATATTTTATTATATCTTCTTTCTTTCTCTAAGTTAGATATTGAGATATAGTTCTAACTCGGAGAAATTTCTCTATAATTGTTTTACTTCTTCTTCTAACTCCTTTATATTATCTTGTATAAGTTGATTTAATTGGAATATACTGCATCAGAAATAGTTAAGAGCACTAGGCTTGTGTTTAAATAGCTAATAGATTCATTTGGCTATTTTAGTAGTATAGGTAGAGAGTACTCCTTTTAAGGCTCATTGGCAGATCTCTCTATTCTTTTAGTTCCAAATATATTTGACTTCTTCTTCTTAGAGTTGTGCAATTTGATAATACTCCTTTCATTTACTAATTTATACCAAGTGCTATCTCCTTTGAATATTGCATAGAATTGATCAGGTCTTTTATAAGGTTAATCCTTCCATCTTCTCAAGGTCTTCCAGAGGTTCTATATATCAGTAGGCCTCGATCAAGCTGACTCAGACTTTATAGAAGTTGTTTTAGTGAGGTATGGTATTACTTGAAGTGATTTTAGTATATAGTATGAGGTAGGATCATTTTTGTTATTTTATATAACTAATATGTTATTTCTTTTATACTTGTGATATAGTATGATCTTTTCTATTTCAGGTCCAATTTTGCTGACCATGATAACTCCACTATATTTCAGTATAGTAAGACTTGGTTACTAATCTTCAACTTTTTTATCTACTTGTATTCCTTGTCATAATTCTTCTTTTGACAATCTTGTACAATAGCAATAAATTCCCTTGCCTTATTTTGGACATTATATAATTCTTGAATTTCCTTTATCATATAGTGTTCTATTTGTACTTCTCAGAGGGTATAGCTGAGTTCCAGGGTAGTCATTACATGATCTACCAGCTGATGAGCTTTTCTTCTGTAAATAAGCTTAAAAGGGGTAAATTTTATTATATCTTGTTTTATTATCCATAGTGTAAATAAGGCAGAAGGTAGGTACAAGTCTCAATCTCCTTCTTGTAATTATACTCCTTTTGTAATTATGTTTTTGATGATTTGATTTATCCATTTAGTGAGTCTATTTCCTTATAGGTAGTAGGCAGTAATCTTTATCTAGTGGGTCCTGAAGTATTGTATCAATATCTATATAAACTTATTAATAAATTCAGTTCCTTGATTAGAGGTCATTTTATAGGGTATCCCATAGTAGCAGATAATATCTTTATAGATAAAGAGAGCAATATTAAGAGCATTTACAAGGGGTAAGGCTCTTGCTTTAGAGTACTTGGTCAGGTAATCTACTGCTATTATGATATATCAGTTTCCTCTAAGTGTTCTTGATAGTGATCTAACAATATCTATTCTGATATATTTAAAGGGTCCTCCAGGTACAATTGGTTGTAAGGCCTTGACTTCCTTTCCTTACCTCTTCTAGCAAGTATCACATCTCCTGATATATTTTCTAATATCTTTGTATATATTCTTCTAATAATATTTTTCTAATAGTCACTGATATGTATTGTTTATATTTATATATCCTGCAAGCTGATAATCATGGGAAGCCTGAAGTACTATTTGCTTTTTATATTCAGAAACTACAAGTCATATCTGTCTTCTATATTATTGATAAAGTATATTATTTTTGATAAAATAATTAAGTGCTATTATCTATATAAGCCATTGATCATTTTTGATCATCATCCCAGTAAAGGTTAGGTTACTGAGGTAATTCAGATATCTATTGTAGAGTTTAGTATCTATTGAGTAGATATATCATTTTAGTTTGAGGTATCAATCTTGGATAATTAGGGTAGACATAAGAGGGTGTCTATATTTAGATAATTTTGTCCTTTTCTGTATTGCATTGAGAATATTAGAAAAATGGTTAATTAATCTATGAACTATTTTACTAAGAGCTGTAAACTATTTTACTAAGAGCTATAAACAAAATAGCTATGAACATAGATACTAGTTATAGACTATGAACTATTATTGGCAAACAGCTACAAACAGCTGTAAACTACCTTAGAACTCTACTAGAATAATATCACGAACTACAAACTGGCTAGAACAGCCTGCAAACAGCTTAAGAACAGCCTACGAGTATAGATGCTAGTTATAGACTACAAACTAAAAATAGTTTCCTAATGAAATTATATTTCTGCAGTATAGCTAACTATCATATATATATTTTTATTAAGTTTGGTTTATTTCAAAGCTATTTGAGAGCTAAGTGGTCTGTTATCAAAATAAATAGCTTTCTGATCAGGAAATAGCAGAAGTATTATACTACCTAAATAACTACTATATATTCTAATTATATAGCTCTATAGAAGAGTTTTGCTCTATGAGTAGCTCATCCAGCATAAGCAATCATATACTCTCTATCTTTGTCATCTTGTGCCAAAATTGCCTCAAGTCTGAATGATAATATATCTATATATAGCTTGAACACTTTTGTCAAATCTGACCTTACTATTACTAGTATATAGAGAAGTGTTTCCTTGATTAGATTAAAAGCTATTTATGTAGTTGGCATCCACTTTCATACTTTTCTCTTTCTTTGCAATATATGTAAAGGTACAGCAATCTTGAAGTATCTAGGAATAAATCTTTTATAGAACTAGACTAGTTTTAAATTTTCTTATAGAGTCATTTTATCTTATAGAATTAGGAAAGCTTTGATGATTTTAATCTTTCTTAAGTCTAGGTAGATTTCTCTTCCATTGATTATAAATCCAAGATATTCTATCTTTTTCTATTTAAAGTAGCATTTCATTAGCTTGATCCTTAGTCTATATTTTCTAAGTTATTTAAATACTTCCTTTAGGGTCACTATGTGTTCTGTAAAGATCTCAGTATAAATGTTGATATCGTTGATATACACAATTACTTTATATCCGATTAGATTATAGAAGATCTTGTTTATTGTAGCCTAAAAGATAGCAAGTATATTGCAAAGTCTAAAAGACATTCTTGTAAATTCATATTATTCAAATGATATAACAAATGCTAATCTCTCTTGTACTTTGAGTATTATTCTAATCTGGTTGTATCTTGCCCACAGATCAAAAGTTAAGTAGACTTGTACTTTCTTCAATATGTTCTATAAGGCTTCTGAGTACAAAATCGGGTATATATACTTCTTGGTGATAGTGTTCAATTTGTGGTAGTCAATAACTATTTTCTATCTATCTTTTTTTAGTACTATACTGATAGGTAATATCCAGAGGTTCTTCAATTATATAATCACTCCTGACTCTAATAGTTCTTAAACATACTTTTATATAAAGTCATAATAGTTGGCTAGTAATCTATAGGGTACTTGCTTAATTAGTTTGGCATCTCCTGTGTTAATGTAGTAAGTAAAGAAAGCTTGGTCTAGAGATCCTTAAAGCTAATTATGATGATATCCTCATATTCCTTCAGTAGGTCTTGTAGCTGCTTCTTTTAATTTAGTAATAAGTTCTCATTAAGGGAGTAAATATGCTTCTTAGCATTTTCCTAGTCATCTAGTCTCTTCATTATCATTTTCTTTATTCTCTTGAAATCTTCTTCTAGATAGGTGTAGTAATGCGGGTAGTGGCAGTGGTAGTGCTGTTCTTGCTTTTGTCTTCTACTACAGGTTTTGGTAAGTTTAGTTATACAATATCGGTAACAAATCAGTCAAGGTGTCAATTGATTTCCTACCAGTCAGCACTAATTGTGATAGACTAAAATATATTAATAACAAAATGCTCTAGTATTGAGCAAGTGTAGAAAATATATTTTAGAGATCTTAGCAGATTATGCAATAGCATCTTAAGAAGGGTATATGCATTAAAGTATTAACTAGTAAGAATTAAATATGATCAATTGAATAAAATATATATCTGTTAGAATCTCAAAACTATTCCAATTGCTTACTTCTTGAGTAAGGCTTTAGTATCTCTTGGGTTGTTTGTTATAAGCTTCCTTAGCTTATTGTAGTCTAAATTTTATTGTTAATTACAAGTGGAATATTTATATAATATAATAGAACATTTTATAATAATACTAATTTTGATTACAGTTATATGACCTTTAGTGTTATTAAGATCTTTAGTGTTATTAAAACCTATAATATTATTATAACTTAAAATAGTATTTCAATTTGATATATTATTTCACCACCCAATTATATTATAACTTGATATAGTATTTTATTTTATCTTAGCTAATCAATTTATACTAAGAGTTTTGTGCAGCCATCCATATAGCACTCCTTTCAATTTGTATAAATATCCCTCTTGCAATTATTAATAAAATTTGGACTGCAACAAGCTAAGGAAGCTTACAACAGATAACCTGAAGAATACTAAAGCCTTACTCAAGGAGTGAGCAATTGAGATAGTTTTGAGATTCTAACAGATATACTTTTATTCAATTAATTACATTTATTCTTACTAGTTAATATTTACAGATACATACTCTTCTTAAGATACTATCATATAATCTACTAAAACCCCTAAAAAGTATTTTCTGTCCTTGCTCAATATTAGAGTATTTCGCTATTAATATATTTTAGTCTATCACAATTGATACTGACTAGTAGGAAATCAATCAACACCTTGACCAATTTATTACCTACATTGCATAATTGAATTTGCTGAAACTCATAGTAAAAGACAAAAGTAAGAATAGTACTACTACTACTATCACCCACATTACTATATTTACCTAGAAGAAGACTTCAAGAGGACAAAAAAATCATATCAAACAGACTACCTACCTTTATAGATATACTAAAGAGTATATTTGAGAATTCCTAGATGATTTGGAGAGCTACTTTATTGCTAAAAGACTGGCCAGTACTCGATGAATTACTATCCTAGCTACCCAACTTAGTGTTGAAATTTGATCTTCGAATGTGTGTGTTTGGAGTAAAGAGTGCACTGGCTAATGAAGCCAATATGCGTGTATTTATTAATGCTAAATTATGATTGGTCGATACAAACAAAGATCGTCTCAGCCACAATTGAGTGACGTATGATCGATCGTTGATGCATCGATCATTGATAGAAGAGATATAATAAGCTAATAATTACAACACTCCCCCTGCTTGATATATCTCGATAAAATAAATGAATAAAAAAAATAAAAAATAAAAAAATAGTGTTCAACTGTACATCACAAATGTCATCCATGAAGTACATTCACTGCAAATTATTATATATAAAATACTACTTGAGTGATAAGAATGACATGATAAAGAATATAAAATTTTTAAAGAA